>PVIC010004289.1:0-63578 GCA_004025085.1 Thryonomys swinderianus | reverse complement strand
AGGGTCAGCTCGTCCAGGACGCGCCGGAGCCCGCTGATGTCGGCCTCCACGTTTTGGGCGCAGGGTGAGCTCGTTCTCATACCTCGGGGGCCATCGCGTGCATTTCGGTGAGAGTATTTCAAAAGCGGGGGAGGGAAATCTCAGCTGATTTCAGTGGAAGGTTAGAAATGGGATTGGACTCAAAAATATCCCGAGGTTGACCGTCCCCGGCTCTGCCCCAGCTCTGCGCAGGATGATCGGCAGTTAGTGGACACAGAGCTTCCCACAGCCTCCCACGGAGGTGGAGCCGCAGGAATGTGGAGCCTCACGGGTGGACCTCACTGAGCGGACACGTTGCCCCTGTGTGCGCCCTTCCGCGGCCCGGTCCTAGTGGGCGGGAGGCCTTCCTGCTGCCGTGCCGCGGCGTGAGCAGAGCTGAGTGTGGCCTTACGTCACACGGATTTTGCGTCCTTTAATCTTCTGAACCGTAGTTTAGTCTTCTTGGGATGGGGTCAAAACTTTTAACAAATTAGAGCTTTTTCGAGAACACAGGTGCTTTCCGTCACTTACTTGAGCCGGAAAACGTCCGCAGCCAGCCTGGCATTATCAGTCTGCAGAATGACATGGGCGTTGGCGGCCATGGAGGAGAAAATCTAGAGGGTCCAGGGGAGAACACCACAAACACGTTTTCTCTTATTGCTCGCCATTTCAGGATTCTAACATGCTACACAGTCAAGCTTTGCGTAAAACTTCCTCCTGTAATGACGCCCAAAATGTCTAAAATTTACATTTTAAATAATCAAATGTTTTTAGAGCTGGGTGCGGTGCCGCCCATCCTCAACTCGGCACTGGGGAGGCTGAGGCCAGAGGGTTGCAGTGAGCTCCAGGCCAGTTTGGACAGGTCTCAAAAACAAGACAGAACAGAACAAAAAGAGGTTTTATTCTCATAGAGTCAGGTAACTTCAAATATAATACTTTCTTACATAAATATATTTCAGTGTAAGTCATAGAACTCATACTAGTGTGTTAGTTACGCTGAATCCTGAGTCAAAGTGACTGTTTTGAGCAACGGGGGGAGTTATTTAGTAAAACAAGTGGCAAAGAGAAGTTACAGCGAACACAGCACTTCCGGTGGCTGGGTCTTAGCTTCTGGTGCTCGGAGCGGCCTGAGCGTGTGGTCTCTCACCTTTGCTCTGAGGTCCTCCACGGTTAGGTGATAGGTGCTGTGGTCGCGGTCCAGGCCGCGGCAGGAGCCGGGCCCGAACGTCTCGTACCAGCCCTTGATCTTCTGCTCCAGGTCGGCGTTGGCCTCCTCCAGGGCGCGCACCTTGTCCAGGTAGGCGGCCAGCCGGTCGTTGAGGTTCTGCATGGTCACCTTCTCGTTCCCGGACAGGAGGCCGCCGTCGCTTCCAGTGAAGCCACCACAAGCCTTTCCAGCGGCCCCGAGGCCGAGGCTCCCCGCAGGGCCTCCGCGCAGTCCGCCTCCCACGCCGCAGGGAAATCCACTTCCCGCCGCAGGGTCTCCGCACGCGCTGCTGCTGGCGAAGCCAGGGCCCGGCCTGGCAGACCCGGCCCCCGAGTGCAAGCCGAGGTGCCTGGGCCCGGCGGACTGTCGGAGAGACATGGCCTTTCCGGACACACTCACGGGCCGCGGGGCCGTCACGCTGGGGAGGACGGAGGAGCACGAGCGGGTGGCTTCGCTGGGCTTTTATACAGTGAGGGGTGTTTCTTGGTGACGTAGAGATGCCAAAAGAAAAAATATGGCTTTGTTGAGATTAGCATGAAATTGTACATAATTGGGGGAATTTAAAAATAATTAATGTCTACCATCCCTGGGTGGTGCTTCAGGGTACTCCTTATCTTGTTCTGCGGTGAGTTCATTAACTTAACTTCTAATTCTGAGTGAGTAACCCTTTACTTTCATCTAGAGGGAGGGATATCACGGGCCGAAAGGAAAAGGAGACAGGGCGCCACGGCTACAGTAGGGTCTCGTCGACTGCTGAGTTACGTGAAAGATTAACTACAGAAACAGATATTTCATTCCATGGAAATAAAAAAATGTGCTATTAGAAATATAGCTTCCTACGAAGTTCCCTGTTCTTACCATGATCACAATATCTATTTGTTTCCTCGGACAGTGACACACATATTGACGTGTGAGTTCACCTAAAATGCACGGCTGCCGTGTCTGGGGCTGTATGTTAAATAGGAAAAGCGAAAGGTCTGGAGCTAAAGAGATGCGGAAATGAAAAGATGTGATTAAATCTTCAAGAGATCTGTGTTCGGCAGGCGGGGAGGGGCTGGACCGTGAGTCGTCTAAGGAAACGGGAATGAGCAGAGCGCTCAGTAGGATGCGGAGCACAACACAGATGGGTTGAAATGAACAAGAAGCCCAACAACAACGCTGGATAAACGGTCCGGGCAGGAAGTCAGAGGAGGCAAGGATGGCGAGATGGGGCTGGGGGTTGGGCACGCTGCCCGGCACGGCCGAGCAGTACAGATCGCTGACGACTCCTTGTGATGGGCCTCAGAGGCTGTGAATTCATGCCATTAACTGAGCCAGGGCAGGAAGATCGATCCTGAGCTGAGGTGTGGACCCAATGGATTTGGGAGTTAGAGGGATTCCCCGGAGGGACTGATAGGAGCTCCGGCGAATTTGAAATGGACACACTGGGGAGTATCAGACTCACCACGGGCCAGGGCTCGTCAAAGAGAGCTGAAGGCCCTGCGGCCGCCTGCACCGCCCTCCGGCTGAGTATTTGCAGGTGACCCGGTGTGGGGGCAGAGGGCGCTGACCAGGCCGATGTAGACTTCGGGATCTCGGGACAGGTTCAAGAGGAAGAAAATGTGCCAGAGAAATTCGTCTTTTGAGAGACAACTGAAGAGGTTGATTTATGTTCCTGTAGAAAGGGAAAGTGATAGCAGAGGGAGAGGTCATCTGAGGTGAAAGCTGCTGGGTACTGGCGAGAGTGTGAGGAGGACAAGCAAAGGAAGACAGGATGAATTGCTGTGTGGGGCCGTCTTCTGTTACTATAATAAAATGCTTGATGCTGGGTTTCTTATAGAGAAAAGAGGTTGAGTTAGCTGACAGTCCTGGGAGTGAAGGCCCAGGACTGGGCAGCCGAGCAGAAGCTGGCTTCCTCTTTTTCAAAGGCAGCGCACCTACGGAACGCATCATCTTCCGCCAGGTCCCGCCTCTTAAAGTAAATTACTTCCACCTATTATTATTCATTCCTAATGATGTCTTCTAATTAATTAATTATTATTAAGTAACCACGAGGCCACTAGTTGGTGCAACATGCCTGCGTTTTTGTATGTAACTAAATGTTTCCAAAGGTACATTTGACAGCAGAAAAGGAGGACAAAACTATATTTATACCTGACAGTTACTAAGAAAATAGATTCTGTGTCCTCACCAGGGAAAAGTGGATTGTGATTTGTCAGAGTGAAGAATTTCACAGTACACAGATTCGAAAATGTGCCAAGTTACCGTGGCCACACAATTTCGGGCCTTTAAATAAAAAGTGTCCTCCACTCTATTCCCACCAGGGGGCAGTGCTCACCTGCAAATGAAGGCAGCTCGCGCGCTGGGGTGGAATCTCAGGCGGCGGCGACCCCACCTGGAAAGGACCCAAACCCCGACAGAAAGCCAGCCCAGCACTCGTAACTGTGAGGCCCAGACCACGGTGTGTTTGAAGACAAGACTGCTTTTCCCTGACAGGAAGCTTGGCCGCTGCCAGAGGGGTTTCCTCATCTGGCCCTCAGAGGGAAGCTGGGAATTGGGAAGAGAGGTGCTCCTCTCCCACTTCTGTTAAAGATAAACAAATTGAGGAAAAGACATCCAGAGTACGCAACAGAGACGGGCCACACAGCCCAGAGTAGGCCCTGGGACTCAGTGGCCCTTTGAGTATATATCTCTCCTTAGGTCAGGCAGAAAAATGAAGTGTAGTGCAAAATAATTCCTCGGGGACGAAATGCATAGACGTATTTATGATGAAACTTGGATTTCAAATAAACATACTGGCTCCACACCTCTGCTGCCCCTCGAGCTTCGGCTGCTCATCTGTGACCCCGGGTGCAGTTACCGAGGGCCTACTGTGTGCCGGGCACTGCGCTGGCCGCGAGCGACGGAGGGCAGAGGACAGAGGCCTCGCCGGTCCGGGATGCCCCGCGAGGTTCCAGTCTAGGCTGGGACGGTCCTTTCGGAGATGTGGCTTTGAGCAAATACTAGAAGGACGAGAACGTCGGTTCCAGATGAAAGGAGGAGGGTCCCTTCGGGAGGGCAGGGCCCGGGCCATGATCTCCCTTTCGCCTCATCTGTGCTTTGTCTCCATTTCGAGTGCTGAGTTGGGGAAGTTTGTACCGAACACAGGTGCATGTTGGGTGAGGTTCCGCAGACCCAGGCCCACGGCCTGGCTGCCGTGTGGCTCTGGGGAGGGCCTCAGGCCGATGCCACCCTGGCGGGACTTCTGAGCCCCCTCCGGGGACCGCACCCGTCCACGAGGCCACACCGGGGCCCGGGATCCAGCGTGCGAATCCCACACCAGCTCCACTCCACGGCCCACGGCGGGGCAGGAGAGTGGGGTCTTCAAGGAGCTGGAGAGGCATGGCCAGCGGGGAGTTTGCGGCAGAGAGCGTGGGGGGCTGTGGAAGGGGCGATCGGCTCGCGCGAGGGATTTGCAGTTTCTCCCTCCACACAAGGCAAAGCCCCCGAGACAGATCTCAACAGAAGACCGACTTCAGAAGGACCGTTCTGACTGCTGTGTGGAGACAGCACGGGAGAGAAGGCTCAGGGCTGAGCGGTCAGCAGGGGGCCGGCTAGTGACAGAGACGATCCGTTGTGACCGAAGCCTCAGGACTGCGGTGGTGACGGCGGAACAGGATGGAATTGGGATCATTGTGGAGAAAGTGTCGGAATTGCTCCTCTGACTGGCCAGCTGTGACAGGGACAGGAAGAGAGAAAAATCGAGATACCTGTGGTCTGCCGGGGAAGTCCCCCCCTAACCTGTGGCCCGGGGAACGTGCTGCCCCCCCTGGCCGGGAGGCCCTTACAGAGGTGCCCAAGCCAATAATCAAAGATCCTACTGAGACTTTGCTACACGAATCCCGGCCACGACGCCAGTGCCTCCGTGCAGCATGTGTAACGGTGCCACGTCCCAGAATTCTCTTCGCACCTTGATTATTCAGCGTGGACACCCTCCCAGGCTCTGCCCGAGGCCACAGCTTGCGTTAAACCTTCCCGGGGCGCAGTCCGGATTTGGGAGTCACGGGGCCTCGTGTGGCCCTGACCCCTGGAGGCGCATTTCTGCTGCGGCGCCGGGGCAGGGGGTGGCTGTGCCTTTCGGGACTCTTTATTCCCAGGGCCTGGCACGGTGCCTGGCATATGGAGCTCAGCCGTGATTACTGAATGAGTGAACGGATGCATGGATTTGATCCACCGAATTGAACCTGCAGGGATTCCAAACTTTTCCCTTTTCCCGGTCGAATCCCAGGACTGGTTATTCTGAATCCACCTCCCGCCCGGCGTGGCTCGGGCGCCGCCCTTTCTCTGACTCAGCTGTTCTGGCCCCAGTTTTCTCTCTTCCCGGGCGGGGAGGGTCCTTTGCGCCAACGTTTGGAACTTCTACTGAGCTCCTGCAGGGAGCTGTGCGTCTCAGCCTTTACCGTTTCTTAAGTCCCAGAGAAATAAGGAAACAGAACAGCCCCGGTGAAAGAATCGGAAGGCCCAGGTTCACACTTAACCCCGGCCTCGCCATCGCAGTCTGGTGTCTCAGGCTTCTGCAGCTGCCTGTGTTGTGCCGTGGGAGGGGACTCCTGTAAGCTTTCCCCGGGAGCGTGGAGATCTCCCATCAGAGAGGCCCGGAATCTGAGAGAGTAGCAAAGTTCCTAGCCCCTGACAGACCCTGAATGCCCCCCACACCCTTTCTTTTTTCAATCCCCACGTTTCTGAGTGCACAGGGGCGGGTACTGTAGGCATTTACTCCCTCGGATCGAGTCACAGTATAGTTTACAAAAGGACTGACCAAAGGGTTCCTGGGCGACTCACGTTCAGACCAGCTTTTTTGTTTTGTTTTGGTTTTACGGGGACCCTGTGCGCAAGGCATGCAGGCGAAGTCCTCACTCTGTGGGGAGCAGACCCGTGCGCACTTCTGGAAGGGGGAGAGTGGAATGTATCCAGGGCCGACGCTCAGGAGCCGCAGGAAGGTCCCGCGTGTCCACAGAGCTTTGCTGCAGCCCCCGTACAAAGCATTGTCCTGCGCTCCCCACGACTTCCGAATTTCTTATAGGACAGTCACGAGCCTAAGAAGCTGGTAATTATCTGTCTGGAAACTAGTTTGTGTAAACACAGGGGATTTTTTTCTTGCATAGTTGTGACTGAATTTTCCACAGTCTTTGTGCTAAACACAAATTAGGCACGGAGATGTCAGGCGATAGAGACACCAGCATATATATTACAAATCACTTAAAATTAGTCCACAGCTCTTGGAAGTACATGCTCAAAATATTTCTACTCATCCGTCATCGGTAGTAAAAATGCCTAGCAACCAGTGGTGTGAAAAGAGGAAAGAGCTCTAGGGTCGGTGCCTCTCGCCCCCCGTGAGGCTCTGCGAAAGTTGTCCGAGTTCTGCGTTTGTCCCGAGTCTGTTTGGCTGCCGAGGCGTAAGTGCTGGGAGAATTGTGAGGGTCCCGGTGCCCAGGCAAAGTGCGGCTGCTCTGGGTCCTGTGAAATCATGGATGAGCACTGAGGAGGTCCTCACCAAACAGCACTGTGCCTTGCGTATGGGAATAATTCAACGTACAGTATTCTAAAGCGTATTTACCTACGTTAGGGCCTGTAGCCGGCTACACGCCTTTTTCCTAATGAGAACAGTATTTCGCATCTCCCATCTACCTTAGCAATTTCCTCAAATAAGTAAATGGAAAGCATGGTATTTCCTTTGAGATGTTTACCTTGGTTTTGTCGTCAATTCTGAAGGGGATGGTCAACTCACCTGCCGAGCAGATTGAACATACATAAGGAAAAACTGGGTTTTATTTTTAACTTTTTTCATACTACAAGAATTTCAGTTTAAATATGTGTGTGCAGATACGGACATTTCAGAGAGCCGAGGCCGTCAGGGAGAATCTCACTTGCATGAGAAACACTGGCTTTAAAAGCTCTCATGGAAAACTGGACTTATTTCTGTGAGGCCCTTTCCGCCCTGTTGTCCAGGACCTTGTTTGTTTCTGCTACCTCAAGCTTCGCTCTCTGGAATCCTTCTTTGCTGTGTCCCCACCGGCTTGCCATATGCATGCGCGGTCAGGCTATGAACATCCTGGCTCCTCCTTCCATCCAAGGTTTACGACAGACATTGGGTCGAGTCACATCAATTCCATTAAAAAAAGGCAGAGAGACAGTGCATGGTTTGGGGGGAGAAGCAGGTAAAAGAAAAAGGGCGATCAGTGGTAGTGAGAGAGCGTTTTGCTCTTTTCCAAAGAGATGATTTGGAAGGGGGACTCCTCACTGGACAGAGACCCCGACGGGGCTGTCGTGGGACTCGGAGAGCTGAGGAAGGAGGCGTCTCGGCCGGAGGAGACTCTGCTGCGGCTGTTTCCTCTGCCTTCCTCTCCAGCAGCGGTTACCTGCCGGCCCCCTCTGTCTCTTCCCACAACAAGCAGCCTCGTTGTCACAACATGACTCATCTACATTTCCAAACTCACTACTAAAACAGAACGCCAGGAGAACCACAAAAATCATATCCTTTTTTTATAAAGAAATTTTCATGCTATCCATTCGTTAAGAGTACACATTTTATATCCTGGATGCAAAAACTCTGCAGAAATTGGTGGCATTTAACACACGAGGAAATAAACGGTTAAATGTTTAGACGTCATTTTCTCATCGTCACATTGAAGAAATATTTATTGAGGTTTAATATACATAAAGTAGGATTTACCTTTTTGTAGTGTAAGGTTCTGTTAATTTTTTTTTTGAGACAGGGTCTTGCTTTGTAGTTCAGGCTGGCCCTGAGCTCACTATGTAGCCCAGGCAAGCCTGGAACTCAGCAATCCTCCTGCCTCTGCCTCCTGAGTGCTGGGATGACAGGCGTGAGCCACCACGCCCGGCACTGTGGTATGTGGTATTGATTGCTGGTGGGCGTGAGTCTCCATGCCCAGTATTGTTTGTGGTTACCAGGATCGAACGCAGGACCTTGCGCTTGCGAGGGAGGCGCCGGAACCACTGAGCTAAATCTCTGGCCCTGGCTCTGTTAATTTTGACAAAGTCAGTTATGATAGGACCACTGGAAACAAGAAAGAATGTATCATTCGAGAAAGTTCTCCTGCGTCCCCGTGTGGGAATTTTATCCTCCCCTCCTCCCCCGTGGCAGCCTCTGATGGCTCCTAGCCTTAGATCCCTTCTGCAGTGTGTCATATAAACAGGACACAGTGTGCAGCCTTTCCAGCTTGGCTTCCTTCACTTAGGATGATGCCTTTGAACTCTAAATTTTAGTCAGATGAAGAATTCTGACCAGAAGAGATCCTGGATAGGTGAGGGGGTTAGAATTTAGGAGAGACAAAGATTAATAGCAAGTACAACTGTCCCATAACATGCCTGAGAGATCCTGTTTCCGGACAGCAGCCAGAGTAACGCCACGGACACAACAGGAGCTCAGAGTCCTAGGCCCACAGTGGCTGCCGTAGGGCTTGACAGTGTGGCCTTCTAGAGACTTCCAGGACCAGAGGAAACTGGTCCAAAGAAGGATGGCTGCCACAAGTACACACATGGGAAGAGGCATGCAAACTGAAATGGGGCATCTAGCTAGGGCAGCTTTTGGTGCCAGGCTGGTAAGGGAAACTTGCCTATAGGGAAGTCCATCCCCTTTAAAATACGGCTCCTGTCGTTAATTTGAAGGACAGGGCCTATCCAATAGGGGGAGTCTCAACTAAATCAGGGCTTGGATTCTGGGGAAAACTGGGACTCAGATCAAGAGGAGTACTGAGAAAAGTACTTGGTGGACATGAGTAAACATGGAATGCAATCTTAGGGCAGAAAGTACTGTGCCCTCTCCCCGTTCTACTCATAGAATCCCCTAGCACTGTGAGAGTACTGAGTAATGTCAGTGTGACTCCTATTGGCTGAGGGATGTGACTGGTTAGAGCCTGAAAACACCAGGCCTTTAGTTTTTTTTTTTTTTTTTGCTTTTTGAGACAGGGTCTCGTGTTGTAGTTCAGGCTGGCCCTGAGCTCACTATGGTGCCCAGGCAAGCCTTGAACTCAGCAATCCTCCTGCCTCTGCCTCCCGAGTGCTGGGATGACAGGCGTGAGCCACCATGTCCGGCATTGTGGTATGTGGTGTTGATTGCTGGTGGGCATGAGTCTCCACGCCCAGCATTATATGTGGTTACCGGGGATCGAACTCAGGACCTTGCGCTTGCGAGGCAGGCGCCGGAACCACTGAGCTAACCCTCCAGCCCCAGGCCTTTAGTTTTGACCCCTGAGAAAAGTTGGGGGGAAGTGGAGACCTAGCAATGTCCCTTGGTCCCAGGCCACTGCCTGCTGGACAACAAATAATTTTGTTGGTTGTGATACGATTTTACTGAGTTAATGTTGAAAGGTATCTCCAAAGCGGTATGACAATTTGGAAGAAATAATAGAGTAACTGGGTGGGGGAAGGGTAGACAAATGTGAGATGTCAAACAATAAAATCATGTAGAATTCCCAAATTTATTTTTTTCACTTTGAGATATTTCAAACTTTTTAGGATTCAAATAATTTGAAAGCCAGACAGCTCAGGGGCTTCCCACAGACTGTAATCTTCCAGCAGGCATAAGCTTGGGAATTAGGATATTTTAACACTTGATCTTAGCCAAAAGGCCGAGAAGCGATTAGGATATTTTGAAACTAATATTTGTTAAAGTGGCCCGAGCATGCCCACAATATCAAGAAAAGAAAAATTCAGACAAATTCAGGTAGTTTGCATCAGTAAGAAAAGTTTATTGAAATTCATTAGTAAATGAGAACAGAAAGCTTTCTTTTTTTTTTTTTCCGCGAAAGAACACTTTCTGATAAAGTGAAAAGAAGAAATACAGAAATCACAAAACACCTTTGAGCCACCTTATTTTCAAGAGGTGAACCTGTTTTCATAGACCATTAAGAAAGAAGTGTTTTCTTGGGCATTTCTTCTTCATTCGTCTGTATATAATGGTCTGTGTGAAGAGAGACTTTGCTCTTGATGCAGCTCAGTAATAGTGTTTCTTGGTTTCTGATTCAACCATAGACGAAAGCACTCTCCCATCAGGTGTCACCTCTTCAATAATAGTCTTGATCAGTCTGGTTTTGTTAGTATCTGTGTGAATAAGGAAATAAACAGAATTTAGATGAAGCCACTTTTGGGGGATTTTTGCTATTAAATTTCTTAAAAAAGAGAAATCCCTCAACTGTTTTGTGTTTTTTTTTTTTTTTTAATTTAAGCAATATGGAAACTGTGGGGTGGCATTTAGACCAAGCTACTCTTTCCTCAGGACTGGCTTCAGAGTATAGATTGTTTAAAAACGCAGATGAAAACCATCCATAAGCTTTTCATTTTAAAGCAGCTCCTGAGCTTAAAAAGCAACAACACTACCAGAAAAGTTAAAACTGATTCTGATTACCCCAGGTAGTTTCTCCTGACCTTGGTCCCTTAGATGATTCGCCGGTGGAAGCGGAAGAGGAGGACTTGAAGCCTCCACTTCCGGCCTGGCCTCCGCTGGAGCCGCCAGCATGGCCGCCGCCGCTGGAACTGCCTCCATGGCCGCCGCCGTAGCTGCCGCCGCCGCCGGAACTGCCTCCATGGCTGCCGCTGTAGCTACCCCCGTGGCCACCGCCAGAACTGCCTCCATGGCCGCCGCCGTAGCTGCCGCCACCGCCGGAACTGCCTCCATGGCCGCCGCCATAGCTGCCGCCACCGCCGGAACTGCCTCCATGGCTACCGCCATAACTTCCGCCGCCGCGCCCGCCGCCGGAACTAAAAGGCGAGGAAGGTTTTGGGAGGTTCTCGGTAGGGTTGGGAGCTCGTGGTTCACACACTAGTTATTTTAGGAAATAATTCGTGTTTGGAGAGAATATAACTCTGCCAATTCCGTGTTAGAGCTCATCATGTAAAAAGTTTTTATATACATAATCCAAAAAAATCATTCTTGGGCCTAACGCTGGAGAACCTGAGCTTGTTCTGCCTCCTCTGTCCAGCGCCCAGCACCACCACCTCCCACTGTCTGGCGTTTCGTGGAGGTTTGGGGAAGCCTCGCAGCCCAGAATATCGAAAGAAAGGAACTGGGGTAATGTTGCAGTTTGCTGTTTACCTTCCCTCTCCTTCCAGCAGGCTGCGGTAGGTCTGGATTTCGTTCTCCAGGCGGATCTTGATGTCGAGGAGATGCTGGTACTCAGCGTTCTGGCACTCGGTCTCAGCCCGGATCTGCTGCAGCTGCTCTTCCAGGGCGGAGATCTGGGCTTGGATCTGTGAGAGCTGCACGCAGTAGCGGCCTTCGGTTTCAGCCAGGGAGGCTTCCAGGGATTGTTTCTGAAAGGAGCAGGGTTGCTTAGCGACCTCATTCAGTTGAGCGAAGTGAAACTTATTTAGGAAGACATCATGTGGGGGCATAAAGAAAATGATTGGGTGTATTTCCTGTGAGATGGCAGCATTCCACTTCAGCACCTCTCCACCCACACGGGCGGATCTAGTCCTTCACACCCCAACCTCCGCAGGAACAGAAGGCTTAGCAGGATAAAGGAACAGTCCCCGAGAAGACATACCAGGGCCAGTTGGGACTGTAATTCGATCTCCAGGCCTTGAACAGTGCGTCTCAACTCGGTGATTTCAGTTTTATGACTGGACATTTGTTCGATGTTGCTGTCAATTTCTGTAGTTAATTCTTTGCTCTACAGTATTAAAAACAGGGGAAAAGATGAGAAATTCTGGCCCGGGAACGAAACCTCCCTTGACTTCACTGTGAAGGGTGGTCAGTTTACCTTTTCATTGAACCAGGCTTCCGCGTCTTTACGGTTCTGTTCGGCGAGCTGTTCATACTGGCTTCTCATGTTATTCAGAAGTTCGGTCAGATCAACACCTGGGGCAGCGTTCATTTCCACGTTCACGTCGCCGGTGGACACGTTTTGAAGGTCTTTCATTTCCTGTTTGAGGAACAACCAGACTGAACGACTGTACCATGACCACAGTGAACTTTTTTTGCTGGGGTAGATAAAACTTTGTGTCACCTCTTCATGATTCTTCTTCAGGTACTGCAGCTCTTCAGTCAGGCTCTCGATCTGCATCTCCAGGTCGGACTTGGTGAGGGTCAGCTCGTCCAGCACCCGGCGCAGCCCGTTGATGTCGGCCTCCACGCTCTGGCGCAGGGCCACCTCGTTCTCATACCTGAAACAAACATGGTGCAGATAAATTCCAGGTGTACCTGGATAGAGACTGTGTAAAAAGAAAACATAGAGTTGATTTCATATCAGGGCAACACTGATCATATACTAATTCTCATAGCAATACTAGTAGTTTGATACAAAGAAGGTTCACAGGCACTTTAAATGCGCTCTCTCCCTTTTAGGATTGTCCCAAAGGTAATTGATACTTGAGTTGGAAATTTCTCAGAGAACTCCAGTGCTAATGTGCTGTGGATAAACTCCGGAAACTGTAAACACTGTTGTGTGACAGTATCCAAAGCCACTGTGTGGCACGACGGTGCCAGCGTTCACCACATCCACACAGCTTACTTCAGCCTGAAGTCATCTGCTGCCAGGCGGGCGTTGTCAATCTGCAGCAGGACGTTGGCATTGTCTGTTGTGAGTTTGACAATCTGGAGGGAGAGAGAAGTTTTTTAAACGGTGTTAGCTGCTGTCGGGGCAGCAGAAATAACAGCATAGAAGTATTCGTTCTACAGGTATTACTGAGAATATAAACGACCCCCAGGCGTACTCGTGTCCTTAAATTGGGATCATTCTCTTGAAACTTTGAACCTTCTCTATTTCTGTAAATCCTTTTCCAAAAACTAGCTGGAATTATATGGATGTGTTTCTCCTCCCTTTTTTACAGTGCTGGGAACTGAACCTGGGACCTCGCCCGCGGTGGGCAGGTGCTCCACCACTGAGCTGTGTCCTCATCCCCTCCGTATTCTTTCTGAGTTTCATGTATGTTTGGCACCTACTGACCGACACTCAACCTGCGTTTGTTTAATTTGCATAAATACTTCCAAGTGTATATACTGTGCTCCGGTAGGTACAATTCAGTTTTCCTGGAGGCAAAAAATACCTCATTTCCATAATGGAGAATTCATGTTTCTTGCATTTTGGTGCTGAATAGAGCTTGTCATCAGTCTCGGTAATATTTTGCTCTTCTTTATTTAACATTCGCGCTCCTACATTGGTAAAGGATCTAGCACGTTTTAACTACAGGCTCACTCTATACTTGTGGAGACATCAGTTATTCTCAGGCGTATGCCCTCCTAGAAATATTTATCTTTGATGAGACTGTATTACAGGTGGGAGCAGGAAAGTCAGGCAGGTGAAGCAAGCACGGGGGGGGGGGGGGCAGCCAGTCACGCCTCGTTTAAGGCCGGCCCCGTTCCCGGGAGGAGGCCCCTCCCCCTCACCTGGCTTTTCAGGTCGTCGATGGTCTGGTAGTACTTGCTGTAGTCGCGGGGCTGTTGCCGGCCGGAGCCCCCGTGCTTTTCGTACCACTCCTTGATCTTCCCCTCCAGCTCGTAGTTGGACTCCTCCAGGGCGCGCACCTTGTCCAGGTAGGAGGCCAGCCGGTCGTTGAGGTTCTGCATGGTCACCTTCTCGTTCCCGGACAGGAGGCCGCCGTCGCCCCCGCCGAAGCCGCCGCCAAGGCCTCCATAGCCGCCTCCGCCGAAGCTGCCACCCCCGAAGCCTCCGCCGAAGCTGCCACCCCCATAGCCTCCGCCGAAGCTGCCACCCCCGAAGCCTCCGCCGAAGCTGCCACCCCCGAAGCCGCCGCCCAGGCCTCCTCCGTAGCCGCCCGAGGAGCCCCCGAAGCAGCCTCCGCCGGAGCTCCCTCGGCTGAACGAGCTGCTGCTGAAGCCCCCGGAGCTGTAGCCGCCGCCGCCGGAGCCCTTGCTGCTGGAGATCCTGTGGGCCGAGCCCCCGCCGCCCCCGCTGCGGGAGGACGAGTACTGCTTGCTGGAGGAGCTGTAGCGCACAGACATGGTGATGATCGGGCAGTGCCTGCTGCCAGCTCGGCCGGTGCCAGCCTTTAAATACAGAGAGGGCGTGTCGTCCCGCAGCCGGGCCCTGCTTACTCGTGCGCTTCTGTTTTGCCAGCTTAGCATCTTTGGCTTGTGATTGCATAAATTATCTTCAGGAAGAACCAATACCGATAGATGCTTTCGGGTTTGCCCTGAGAACAAACGCGGCGTGCAGTGCAGACGCGGGCGGAGCTCGGCTGAGCTGTTTTCCGAGGCCCTGCGCCTTTGGAAGGACATTGAGCAATTCTCGAAATGCCTTTTTCTCAGCACAAATTCATGCTACACAATGTTTGCAAGCTTTGAGGGAAAGAAAGAATTTTGGCTCTACAAGTATGGTTAAAATAAGATTTTGTTTTCAACTTCATGTTCTAATTGGAACAGCGAATGGCATCAAACAACAGAATCATACTAAGGGAATAAACTTGTGGAAAACTGTAATCAAAAAGAAAATAAAAATACGCAGAACAGTTTAGCGTTCAAATGTTGCCACATGTAAAAATAGCCGTAAAGGCACAATTTGGGAAATTCTGTATGCACGTAAGGAATTGTTTAATTTGCTTGGAGGATAAGAATACATTAACATGTCGCTCAGGAAAAGGTAAGTAATGGTTGAAGAGTCTCCAGGCCGAAGTGTGTGCCGTCTCTCCTGCGAGGACTCTTCAGCTTCAGTGCACCATCTTTCCGTGGGTTGCAAACCCCGGAGTCCCGAAGCTGCTGTTGTAGTTTGCTGCGCAGCGTGAAGCTCTCGCCATTGTGGTTCCCGTGAAGGGCTCACAGACGTTCCCCGCTTCAGGCCGGAGCGGGGACCTAGGCTCCAGACCCGGTAGTTCTGGTTGAAAAGAGGTGAGAATCCAGGTATGTTGTGATTACGGAGGAAAACTTGCAAACAGAGAAACCCGATTGGAGGGCAACACTTGGTCCAAGAACCGTGGGCTGGACAGCGCGCACATCCCCACGACACGCTCCGTGTCGCAGCAGACAAAGGAACAAAACACACTTCCTTGCATACACGGGTCACAGAAGTCAGTGTCACAGTGTGTCTAGTGACGTCTTTAGTTGGGACTTTAATACACGATGTAGAGGCATCATATAACTCCCATAGCCCATGGCATTGCTATTGTTCAAAAATGTGTTACATGTATGTTTGTATGTATGTATTCCCACACATTTTACTATTTTGTAATGCTTTCTGTGAAACTGAGATTTAACAATCTGGAGCAAGCTGCTGAGATTGTAGTTATTTATAATTTATAGAACAGGAAATTGAACCAGAGGGAGGTGATTCTTTTTCTTATAGATAAATAATAGGTAATTGTACTATGATGAGAAGCTTGGTTCTTTGGCTCCTATTTTGGATTTTCTTTACTCTTTGTCTCTCTCTAGTCTCCATGTATATAGTGTGTGTGTGCGTGTGTGTGTGTGTGTGTACTCTACACCTGCATAGGTGTACTATACAGGTGTACTATATAGATATACTATATATAGTATATATACTCTCTCCATTTTTTTCTTCTGTGTTGGTTTAGGCCTTACTGAACCAAGTGTTTCTAATTTCTTTATGAACTCCCCATGGGGGGAAGAAAATGAAACAAAAATAACTTAGATAAAAATATCAAATAGATGAGTAATTACTTTATAAAGTTCAGTTGGTAGCTGCATATTCCAGTTTCTGGAAGTAACAAGAGCTTTCTTCAGGGAAGACGAGGGTGGCTGGGAAGATTGTCAGGGTGATGATGGTTGCTACTCAACAATCGCAGGCCTGCAACTTGTTAGCACACGTAAGTGGGGCAGGAGTGGAAGGAGGGGAGAAATCCACCCATGGGAATTGATTCTCACTGAGATAACACACAGCGAAAGAGCTATGACAAGTCAGCATAGAAAAAAAGACTAGTGGGTTCAGAGAGGATACGGAAGCCTTGATACTAGTGAAAGTTAATTGGAAGGCAAGATTTAATTAAAAAATTTTTGATTGATTTTGTTGGCCGTTATCACAAATTTTGAATCTGATTAGCTTTGCGTTAGTATTAACCTATCATTCTCAGCCCCCAGCGGAAAATATAAGAATTTCAGATAGTAAGAGGTGACGCAGAAGACTCTGCGGCAATCGTGTTAAGCCAGAGAACAGACTATTTGCCCTTGCTTGTCATAATCCACAATGGCTGTTGTTCCATTGTTCTCAATTTTATGGTGTGTTTGAAACACTTTGGTAGGTGTGTAACAGATGAGCAAGACTCAACTCTCGTCCTTCAGTATCTTACCAGTCACTAGAATCTGATTGAAAATAAACGCCATATACTGTTGACCTAAGAGCTTTGTCAGGGGTAGACGGTCCAGGGTTTGGGGGTGTGTGTGTGTTCAGTGGCTTCCCCCCTTGCAGGCCTCCCCGGATTCTCTAGCTAGGACTTGTTGATGTCAGGGGAAAACAAAGCCTTTGAAGTCTGAGAGCAGAGTGCGCGTGGCCCTGAGCTGGCGGCAGCCCGGGTGACGGGTAAGGGGTGTTCGGGTGGGAACTTTCACGTGGGGTCTACACTGCATCTTGAAAAGGGCCAGTAAGATTTTTCAATGCGCGCCTGAGCAGAAGAAGAAACACTGGCAAGTGGGGACTGTGAACCGCAGCGGGCAGAGTCCACGCTGGCTGGGACAGGCTGCTTGTGTTCATTCATTTATTCATTACTTAACAGGTTTTCCTGAACACATGGAACACGACCTGGGTCTATACAGGTGACTACAACACCACTCCCGCTTCTCGTGGAGTTTACAGTTCACTCGACAGGAGCAAAATATCCAGAGTAGGGATAATAACACGGCCAGGTCTCCACGCGGGGCACGGGCGAGGGTCTGTGACGTCCAGACAGGTCCAGGCCCGTGGCCCACGAGAGAGGTGTACCTGCTGGCCGTGGTGCCTCCTCCCGGACGGCTGAGGGGTCAGGACACGAAGGCACCGGCAGGCCTCTGTCTTCTCACCCGACACTGAAACTCAGGGGTCTGCGATGCACAGGCGACCTTCTCTCCCATGATTTTTCTGCAACTTCCGGGGCTGCTTCGATGTAAGCCGCAAGACCACAGACGCTGCCTGGAGAGCTTTTCTATTTTTTTTTCTGAAGACTTTTGAGAGTAACACAGCAGAGTGAGCCGTGGGTGGACCCTAGGCTGAGGTTTGCGTCCGAGGCTGGGCCCCACCACTTAACTGTGTGGTCTTAGCCCTTCTCCTTCGTGAAACAGGAATATGAAGTTCGCCCACCCTGTAGGACAGTGCTGGGAGTCGAGTGAGTTCGTCAACAGGAAGCATTTGGAACAGTGGTGGTACGTGTAGATTAAGAGACTAATCAATTTTAAATTACTACTGCTGCTGTGACTTATGTGTTAGAGCTAATCTGCGGTTCAGCCCACAGCAGGCCTGTGAGCTGTGAGTGCAGAAGAGGGGACCGTAGACTTGGGAAGTGGCCGAGGGCGGGGGAATCCAGCCGCGGAGGGGGCTGGGCTGTGGGGCCGGGGCCGAGGCTAATGCCTCAGGAGTGGGCCTCGCCATCCGTTTCTCTCTGAGTGACACTTGCTGTCTCTCCCCAGTTTCCCACGTCTACCGAATCACCAAGATCGCGCCTCCTGTCCCGCCTGCTCGGTTCGTCTCCCCGTGTCTGACTGACCGTGCGCCCCATCCAGGCTTGCACCACGTCTGCGGGGATGACGTCACCGGCGGCCCGGGCTTTGGTCGCCTGGTCTCCGGGCGGCCAGCTCTGTGCCCTTCGCGGCGGCAGCGTGATTAATGTTCTTAAAGCAGCGCTGTCATCACCCCATCATTGTGCCAGAGCCAGCGGGTGGATTAAGTTCTTTGTCCCCGCAGCCCGTCCACCCTCGTGGCCCCGAGGAAAGGGCGGCGGAGCGAAGACGGCCGGATCCTCCTCTGAAAGTAATTACGTGGCCTTGGGCAACACACGGCTTTCTGCGTCTCCACGGACTATCCCATAAAACAGAGAGCAATGGCATAAATGTTAAATATGCACAGTAAGGATCCCTGATCCAGTGGGAAGAGTGTAAGCGTTTCTTTTAGAAAGTCCCCTAGTTCCCCGCGGGCCTTTGTTTTTCCTCCTGGCTGAGACAGGACGTGGCTTTGCTGCCTTTGGCCACCGTCCACCTGGCTTCTTCGCCGCGGCCTACTTGAATTTCGGACTCTAGTTCACACGTCTCGCCCCCGTGCAGGGCTGGCTGTCCCTCCCCGTGTCCTGCGTTGTGCAGCCTCGTATGTCACCGGGAGCCGTGACACGGCGGGCTCCTCCTCGCTGTTCCCAGTGAGTGAGCTGTGACACTGAGCTTCACGGTACGGGGGACATCTCCCGTCCTCGCCGCCCCGTTCTCCGCGCACTCTGAGTATTTTCCTGTCACCACAGTGTCTTTCACTACTTGCTTTTTTGGCCTCTTATTCTGCTCTGCAAACTTGGGTCCTGTATGCTCTGGCGATAGTGCGAGTTAAAAATTCAAACAAAAGCTAACTGAAGATGACCAACTTGATTTTATGCCAGAGCCTGCTGGCAATCGGACAGCACCTGAGTCGGGGGGTGAGGATGAAGAAAACACAAGACACAGATGGGGCCGGGCGGACCTCTGAGTCAGTACTCAGCAGGCACCGTGTTTATCGATCAGGGTGTGTTTATACTGATTTAGAAGGATAATATGATGTCAGTAATGGTTACTATTATCTTATACATTTATCATTGGGTTGGTAAAAACAAAAACAGGTAGTCAAGAAACCAGTACATTTCTTAGGAACGAGAATAGAAACAAAATGGTAACTATAAACATGATGATCATAAGTCTGGAATCAATTTCTCAAAATGTCAAACTACAATTCTCTTAAATCTTTTCCCTAACTCTAACTTCCTTGTACTATTTTCTATTAATGCTTAACTTTTAATAGAATAAGACCAGAAGAATAAGTACATCTATCATATGGTTAATTAATTCTGCTAACTACTGAACTCTGTCCTAACCTACATAGAAACTGGAAGGAAAACAGCATGTTGCTAACTTGAGAGACAATGGTCAGCAGGCCCAGCACAGGAATAGGGGAATTTTCCCGGGGCCCCGACATGTTTCCTGGTGGTCACCCAGGGCAGCTCCTAGTTAGAGCAGACCCTCTGGTCTATTCGGGGCAGCACCATAAAGTGCAGACCCCCAACTCAGGAGTTATTCCCCAAAACCCCAGGCATAAATGCCTGGTCCAATGACACCATGCTGAGCCGCTTCCCACAATTTTACTTTAAGAGGAATTATGATACATTTAGATCTGAGGGTGTTGTGTAGAAATGACAAGAAAGCCAAGGTTCTACCCAGGGTGTTTAAGGTACCTGAAAGCCTCTTCGGACAGGTGTCATAGAAGGAAAACGGTGCAGGCCTTATTTTTCCCTCTGCAGTATAGGTCGCTTGGTTTGCCATTGGGCCTGTCGAGATTCAATATAGTAACCTGAGGAAATGTATCTGTGATTATGTCCTCAAATTTGATTTTTTTTTCTCATCTTAGGAGAATTGACAATTGTAGTTTGTTTTCTGGTCAACTAGCTTATGAGTGTGGTGTTCTTTCAGGGTTAAAATGTAATGTGATTTAGCTTTGTGAGCATCTTCTGTGTGCCGTGGGTTTCTTCTTCTGGTCACATTAACTTCATTCTTTGAAAAATAACTGCTCGGGGTGAATGTACTGCATTAGGAGAAGTTACTGACATAGAATGGGAAGTGGAAATATAATAGCCACTTCAGTTTTCACAAGAATAGTAAAATGGCCGGGCGTGGTGGCTCACGCCTGTCATCCCAGCACTCGGGAGGCTGAGGCAGGAGGATTGCTGAGTTCGAGGCTTGCCTGGGCTACATAGTGAGCTCAGGGCCAGCCTGAACTACAAAGCAAGACCCTGTCTCAAAAAAAAAAAAGAATAGTAAAATGACAAAAAATAGTGAAGGGAACTGGAAAGCCAGAAAATAAAATGGGCTGTGTTCCAAACAAACCCCAGTTTTAAAATAGAAACTGAGCATAGCTGAAAATCTGAAACTCTTTCCTCCCCCATAAGCCTGAGAAGGCTTCTTTGGTCCTGTTGTGATTTCTAGGATGGCTGACGTATGCCATCGGTGTTACTGCAGATGACATCTGCTTAATTGCTACTTGGGAATTCTGGGAAGGTCTAAATGGAGAACAGTTTGGATTAGAAGGAATTTTTTTTTTTTTTTTTGAGACAGGGTAGGCTGGCCCCGTGGGCTAACTATGTAGCCCAGGCAAGCCTTGAATTCAGCAGTCCTCCTGCCTCTGCCTCCCGAGTGCTGGGATGACAGGCGTGAACAGTTTGGATTAGAAAAGGTATACACCGAAGTTAAAGTGTTTAGTGAAGGCAGTAGTCCCTGACTGCGGTGTTCAAGTGAATATGGAAGAGTTGTTTTAAGGGAAAAGGTCTTATGAAGTTAATCTAGTTTTATTGTTCAGAGAAAAGTTCGTCTTAAAGATAAGATACTAGTTAGACTCATAAAAAGTGGGGGTCTTTCTCTGAGCCACTCTGGGGACTGGGTAAGGATGGCAGAGGAAGATATTTATATATTTTTAACTTATAACACGCACGCCAGGGGAGTTTACCCTAACTGTTCTGGGTGTCCGAGGCTGAGCTTATTGGGGTCCACCCTGTCCTGGATCTGTGCCGGACCCCTTGTTTGTAATTTTGTCTTACACATCCCGACAGACTTTATGAGGCAGATTTCACTGTTACTGTGGATTCAAGAACTTTGCCCAGACTTCCTCTGGGAAGGGGCTTTGCAGGGGCTCTCGCACATACTTGTCTCCCGAGCTTTTGCTGGAACTTGGTGAGTAGCTCAGAGCTCACTAAGCGCCCTGAAGTTGTGTTTTCTCGTGTGGTCTTGGGAAAAAGCACGTGGGTGAGATTTCCCGCTGCCGAAGAGACCGACTTGTGGGCCTCGCCGTGGGCGCTCCCTCTGGTCCACCCCAGCTTCCCCAGGATCCTGGCTGGGGTTTGCAGAGAACGCTGACCCGCGCGGTCAGGATCGCCCTCCCTCCACGCTGGTCACCGAAGGAAAGCACGGCCATCCCCCGCCCGAGGCCTTTCTCACGGACGGGCTCTCCCATGTGCGGGCTGCTGGCACCACGTCGGAGATCAACCCCCTTGATCAGGCCTCTCCTCTCAGGCTGTGGGAACACGCACTGCGAGGGCCACGCAGGGCGTGTGAGGCTGATGGCGGAGGCGTCTCTCCCAGCCTCTCCACACCCACAGCCATCAGGCCCGCTGGTGCCTCTGACTGTTGTCTCCCAAATCGATTTGGTTCACATTGGCGCTAAATGGAATTTTCTAGTTCTCGAGCTTTAGATGAGTGGATATTTACAGTTTGAAAATGCTGGACTTGTTTATTGCAAGATTTTTTAAGGCTGAAGACCCCGGACCTCTGTAGGGATTGACTGTACTGCACCAAGCTGTCCCAATGGTACCGTTCAGGCGCCGTGAGCACCATACGGGTAGCTCTAATGGTTGTCTACAAAAACATCTACAAGACGTTTGCTGTGTGTCCGACACTGTTGCGGGCTTTTTGCACGCTTTCCCTCGTGACACACTAACAGCCCTGTAAGTCGGGGCGACTGTTACCCCGGCACACGGAGGAGGAACTGGAAGCCGAGAGCGTTTTTAAATTGTACAGAGGGTAGCAGCCAGGAACGGCCTCACACCTCCTGCCTTTACCCCTTAGTCTCAACTGAGACTTCTCACTGCCGCATAGTTAATTGCCTTTTGCTCTGTGGTTCCGAAGAGTCTCCCAGCCGCATAAATCACAGCGGGAAGGGTGGAACCCTTTGATGGCAGCGGGCCTGGTTGAAGATCGGCTTACATTTCCTGCATGCAAATGAATTCCCTGGAATTTTTCAAGGGCAGTAGGTCTGAAGTATGTCCCTCTGTCTTTGATGTGCCCGGGAGCCTTATGGGACCGTGGCCGGTTTGTGGGGCCTCCCATCGTCCCGTGCGCCTCCTGATTACAGACCGACAGACACCCCAGCTGGCGGGAGCACAGAAGCCCACACAGATTCGAAGCTGGAGCAAGTGGATTGCCTCTGGGCGCTGGGGCGTGTGACTGGTGTCTACACCCTCTTCTTCCTCCTCCCCTCTGCAGGGCTGGGGCCTCTCCGGCCGCTCCTGGGCCTGGCTGGCCTGTGCTTTAACCTCTCGGTTCCTCTCTAGGGAGAAGACAAGTCATTTATATTCCTACAGCAACTGCCTGTTTCTCTGTGCTCCAGGTGCATCTGAAACTCTTCTGTAACTTGTGAAATGAGAGATTGTTCCTTGTGATAGAAACTTCAGTCCTGGTTGAGAAGGAGGAGATAAATTATTTGGGCAGAAGTCTGTGGAAAGCATACTTTGCTCGCCTAACAGGCCAGCCCTCAGTAAAACCGTGATTTAAATTTTTTTGGGGGGGAGAGGATCCTGCTCTGTAGTTCAGGCTGGCCCTGAGCTCACAGTATAGCCCAAGCAAGCCTCGAACTCACAGCAGTCCTCCTGCCTCTGCCTCCCGAGTGCTGGGATGACAGGCGTGAGCCACCACATCTGGCATTTCTCCTGATCTCATTTTTATGTCATATTTATTTACAGGGGGAAGTTTCACATGTTACACACAACATCTCTCCCACCCTAAGATTAAAAATCCATCCTCTTCTCCTGCCAGGGGCTACGGCGGGGGAATCCACCCTGCTGGGGACAGTGTGTGCCTGTCAGCTGCTCTGGGATGGGCACGCGTATTGAGAGCTGCTGGTGGCCTGTGGGGGGCGGGGTGCTCAGGAGCAGCAGCTTGTGGGGTGTCCTGACGGCGCCCGAGGGACAGGTTGTCAGGGAATCGGTTGCTGCGTCTGGTCTGCCGTTTGGACTTGGAAAAGTCCATTGGATGATAATCGCTCGGCTACCACGAGATAACAGAGTGGTAAGATGGAGAGAGGGTGGCGTGCAGACGGCACAGGAGGGTCTGGGGCAGGTGCTGACCATACCCCGGGCAGTGGTGGTGCCCAGTAACCCTCCCTGGGGCCGCCCTTCCTTTCAGGGTGTTGGCACAGGTTTAAGAGGGCCCGTTGTGTGCTGTGTCTGCTGTCTGGGAACCTTCTGGGCCTTTTCCTTGCAATCTTCCTTGTAGAAAGGCAGTGGCTGAGGTGGGAGGCACGGGAGGGTCTTGGGTGGGATCGGCTGGCGGAATAAGATGAGTCTGACCTCGCGCAGCCTGAAGTCTTGGGGCTCTAGGAACCAGCTCCCCACTTTCTTCCGAGCCTCCGTCAGATGAAAAGGCGGATAAGGCGGGTTCCCGGAGTTATCGGGGACTGGGCCACGGAGAGCGAAGAGCCCCGCCCGGCCGTGCCGAGGGGCCGGTGAGAGGCTGTTGTCTCCAGCGCTGAGCCGAGCAGAGCGGCCAGCGCCGGCCACGGTTCCACGCTCGAGTTCGGGTCTCTGCTGACTTTGCCCCTCTCTGCAGCAGCCTCCTGTCTCATCCAGCTCCACCCAGACCTCTCCCCGCGGTGAGCGCGGGCCTGGGTGGAGCGTCGCGGGGTTAGGCCAGTTCAGGCGCAGGCGAGACGGATCCCTGCAAGTGGCCTGAGCTGGTGCCGGGGTCACCGGTTCTCTTTACGCAAAAAATGCACCTGGGAGGCCCAGAGAGACGCAGCTCAGTAGTGCAGCGCTTGCCTAACAGGCGTGAAGCCCCGAGTTTGATCTCCAGTATGTGCGCGCGCACACACACACACACACACACACACACACAGAGGAGGATCTTTTATCTGGGTGAGAAATGGAATTTTGGGTACTTTGGGGGGAAAAATAACTCTTGAGAAAATATGTTCCTCCATTATTTTAACTGATACAAGTAGAGGCCAAGGTTAGTTGTGGCCAGAAAGAGGTATGCCGCTCGGTGCTGCTGTGGGGCCTCCACGCGTGCGAGAGCAGGGGGCGTGGCTGTGGCTCCCCCGTTTCCGCCTCGCACCCGCCCACGGGACACACATTTTATGCCGCTGTGAGCCACGGATGCAAAGATAAGTCAGGTGAGTTCGAACCCTGAGGAGGCCGTACCTTGGGGGTGGGGGTGGGGTCAGGACACAAATAATCGCCAGATAGGGTGAAGACTCTGAGAATACAGATTTATATGAAACACAGGAAGTGTGGCAAAGGGACACAAATTTCTGGAGGTCTTGGGGAGATTCCCTTTGCATGGTGTCTCAAAGGAGAAGAGGCAAAGTGTGGTGGCAGACGCCTCTCATCCCAGCTACGTGGGAGGCTGAGGCAGGACGAGGGGCCAGTTCAGTCTCGGCCTGAGCAATTTAGGGAGATTTTGTCTCAGATAAGATTACAGGGGCTGGGGACGGGCAAGCCCTCCGATGATTCTGAGGACTTTGGACCTGGTCCCAGTGGAGTACGTAGGATAGGAAAGGAGGATGATCGTAAGGTTTAGAAAGTTAATGTTACTGATGACGCCTTAGATGGAGTTCAGGGAATTCGGAGGCAGAGAAGAAAGGATTTGTTGGGGGTGACTGAGAATGTCAAGAGAGTAGCAGTGGGGGTTACGGAGGAGCAGAGGAGCGCTAGCCTTCCACCGGCCCTGCGGGCAGGCCTCGGGTGGCGAGAGGCCTCTCTGGGCTCTGAGGAAGGCCATCCACCCGCGTGCGAGTTCACAGGACCGTAGGTTTCGCAGGAAAGATAATGAATTCAGGGCACGGGGCCCTGGGAGAAGGCCTCGGGCCGCCTTCACGTGTGGATACTATGTTGTCTCCATCGGGCTGAGGTGGCTGCAGAAGTGACGTCAGAGAAACCGTGACTGGCTGCGGAAGTGACGTCAGAGAAACGTGACTGGCTGCGGAAGTGACGTCAGAGAAACCATGTCTTGCATGCAGTTTTCCCAGAGGGACAGGCAGAGATGGGAACCGAGGGCGCCGTCTTGAGATCCTGCGACGTTTCATGGGAACGGAGAGTCTGCGAGGTCACACTCCAAGGAGAGAGGGGACAGCAGCCGTTTGAAGAAAGCCAAGGGAGGAGCTTTCGAGCGAGGAGGCTCCGGAGCGTCGAAGAAGACGGAGGAGGACCGGACCCCACCTGCTGGGACTGCTGACATGTCGGGGCTGTTGTCTTTGGGACTAGACGGTGAATTCTTCCAAAGCTACTAACTAAAAATTTCTCATTGTTTACAGAGCAGACAACCTGAGTGTTTTTGTCAAATGAAGAAAACATAGAAATTGATATAAAGATCGAGGAGCACCCTGAAGGCCAGAGCTCATCCACAGCGGGGCAGCGGTTGGCACCTGGGAGCACGTGACCTTCAGGAAGGAAGAAGGTTAAGGGCAGCGGTGAGGGCCGTCCACACCAGGCTGGGCAGAGGTGACCGACTCCGCGCACTGAACAGGGAGGGTTCTGGGAAGCGGGAAGAAACCCAGAAAGTTCTAGCGCGGATTGTCACAGGGGTGATTCACCTGGCCGTTCTCCTAGGTTTTATGTTCTGTGGAGACCGTGGAAAACGAGGGCGGAGGAAACCATCTTCAGTGTCATCACAGGACCCTGGAGATCGGGGGCAGGAGTGCCCTGGCCAGCTGAGGCCAGGGAGGCGGACTGCTTGCCTCGGGGAAGGAGAGGGTGGGCGTGGAGTAGAGCCACCCCTGGATCTGACGGAGGGATGGAGAAGGCGGAAGCCGGCGGACGGCGAGGACCGAATCCGAGCTGCTGTGAAGAGGCGATTCCGGGTGCAAAACACGCGTGGAGACAGAGGCAGGGCGCGACGTGGAGATCTTTAGCGATGTCGCTTAGAAACAAGAAGGGACGCTCGTGGAGCTAGAAAATGAGACAGAGAGCTGCAAGGAGAGCGACGGGAAAGGACGGTGAGCCGAGAAACAGGAACCCTCGGCCACGGAGGCCCGTGGGAACGGATCTGCGCCATCAAGTTCTCCGTCACGTCTGGGGCGGCGTCCCGTCCTGGCGTCCTCCTCCCTGGGAGACGCGGGCTCGTTCAGAGAAAGGACCGTACCCTGCTGCTGCTTGTGTCTTTGGGCCCTTAGTAAAACTGCGTTTAAACCTTTAGCATACTGAATTCGTACGGAACAGAGAGGCGGCGTCATTAGAAAAGTGTCTTCAGAAATCTGCGTTTTAGAAGCTTCAGCGTGGGCAGGTGCTGGGGAGCGAGTGCCCGGGAACGCGGCCTCGGACCCACGGGACGACGTGGCCTCGCGGCTCCTAAGCCCAGACATCGTGCGCCACCGTCATCGCGAGTCTGCCGCCAACCCCGGGTCCCTGCGCTGCGGTCTGGTTACTTTCTGGACCTGCAGAGCTGAAAGGAGCAGGTTCTGGACCCTGGCGAGTTTTCCAAAGTAATTCTGTTTCGGAGCACATTACCTGGGCTGGAGATTTAGCTCAGTGGTTCCAGCACCTGCCTCGCAAGCACAAGGTCCCGAGTTCGATCCCCGGTAACCACACATCACAGCGCCGGGTGTGGTGGTTCATGCCTGTCATCCCAGCACTCGGGGGGCAGACCCTGGGTTGGGTCCCTGCGAGTTAAAACCCTACTCTCTTTCTAGCTTGGGTGGTTTGTCAGATACATTGTGACCAAATATCATGGTCATAAATGTTATGGTCCAATATCAATGTCATAATCAAAAATACCCTTTCTGGGGCCGGAGATTTAGCTCAGTGGTTCTGGAGCCTGCCTCGCAAGTGCAAGGTCCTGAGTTTGATCCCCAGTAACCACATACAATGCTGGGTGTGGAGACTCACGCCCACCAGCCATCAATACCACACACCACAGTGCTGGGCGTGGTGGCTCACGCCTGTCATCCCAGCACTCGGGAGGCAGAGGCAGGAAGATTGCTGCCTGAGCTCCATAGTGAGCTCAGGGCCAGCCTGAACTACAAAGCAAGATCCTGTCTAAAAAAAAAAAAATTCCTTTCTGATCAAACCTCTCGATATTCTGCCAGAAATAATATCCGGTTGGCAAAGTAGAGGCTAGGGGTGCAGGGCAGAGACCTGCGTCGCCCACCGCCACACTCCGCCACGACGGGCTCAGCAGAAATCTCGGGGGTCAGAGCCACATTTCACATTTCAGCTCCACCTCTTACCGGGGCAGCAAATTATTCAATCTCTTTTGCTCCTCACAACAAAAGCAATATTCAGGTCATGAGTTGAAGATCGAGCATTTTGATGGCACAGACGGAGAGGCTAAGGCACGGCAGGTGCTCGCAGCGATCGCAGGCGTCAGCAGGGAGACATCCTTATCACGCTCTCCGGCCCCGCGGGAGCCCTGCTCGGCACGGAACACGCCTTGCCTCCGTCCCGTTCCACTTCCACGCACGGCGTGTGGGCTCTGAGGCGGTGCCCTTGCTCGAGCTGAAATCTGCCGCGCAGGACGCAGCTTTGCGGACGGACAGTCAGTGGGGCGTCAGGTGAAGCTCAGTCCGCCCCTCCAGCCTCCCACTCTCCAAGTTCAAGGCTCACCGGTTTATCCACCTGTTCCCTGGAGGACCCGGCTCTGACTTGCATTCGATGCAGAATGCTTTTCTTGGATCGTGCACCGTCCGTCCTACCGCGCGGAGCCCTCTCTTTCTTTCCCATGTTCGTTCCAACCGAAGGAATGTCTTCCAGAACCACATGCTGTGTCTCCTCTCGTAGCCCTGACCCCCAGGGTGACGCTCCCTCCAGAGAAGATACCATGCGGCCTCTTGTTTTCTTATCTAAATTCATAGAAACGATTCACATTCAGTAATAAGACTAGTAACACAACGGCCCCCCCACCCTCGGTTTCGGGGTGCGGTCTCAGATTGGCTCAGGTGTCTTGGACTCATCGCTCAATGAAACTTGTTTTACTTTCTGGGTTCACCCTTTTTCCTTGGGTGTTGGGCCAAAGCCTGTCACTCAGACATTTCTGATCGTGCTGTTGATTAAGTAGCTGGTTCTTAAGCTATAATTATCATCCTCCTTCCATTAAATTCACATTTCTTTATTGCAACACATAGCTGTCGCAAACATGTGGTAATACACATTGGATCCGTACTCCCTGCAAGGAGCTCTCTTCGATTGCTCATGTGTTTTTCTTTTGAGTCGTTTACCTGTCGGCTGTTGCTACCAGCCCAGGGCTGGGTAGGACATTTCTGGCGATGGAGGTGATCAGTGCACGCTTCGTGGGGTCGCCGCTTTTGCCTCTCTCTGTCCCTTTAGCCATAGTACAGTGATTGAAAATTTTTTTCTCAAGTTGCAGAACTTCGGATGACTCACACACCGGAGGCCTGCTTCTGTGACAGCATTAATCGGTAGCAAAATGAAAAATTCAATCAACAAATGGTGTGATGTCAATTATGCAAACGATGGGCTTGACAGTTTTCATTGGATTTCAGCCCATCCTTGCCCCTAAGACATCTTCCATGTGCGTGTCGGGGACTGAACGGAGGACTCGGGCGCGCTGCACCCCTGGGCTGGGCCTTGCCTCTGCCCAGCGCACTGTCCTCTGAATTTCTCAAGCACGGTCAGACAGTGCAGGAAGCCGATGGCACGTTCCTGCTCATCATTCCTGCGGCTGGCGTCGCCGCGTCTGTCAGATGCTACCCCGGGTCCGGGCCGTCTTCTCAGAGGCCCAGCGGTACGGGGCCTGCCCTTGGAGGAGGGGTCAGCTACGGAAAGTCATCTGCTCAAAATCCAGCGCGAGTGCTGGGAATCCGAGTTCTTCTGCAGGGCGCTCGGGTCCTGATCTCCCGTGTTGTCCCCAGATTTCAGCTCTGTCCTGTGAGCTCAGCCTCCGGGTGGCTGCTTCCAGAGGACCCAGCTTTGTGCCCACGCTGCGCCAGCCGCATGCAGAGCGGGGCACACTGGATGGCCGGCCTGCACACCCGGCGCTCCCCGCATAGCGTGTGTGTGTGTGTGTGAGTATGTTTGCTTCCTTGTCAGTGACCCCAAGAAACCAAGTCACTCTAGACTGTGCAAATGGTGTCTGGGGTCATCGGGACGCACGGGAAGAAGCCACCAGGTTAATTTCCT
The DNA here is from genome assembly GCA_004025085.1 of Thryonomys swinderianus. Taxonomy (NCBI): domain Eukaryota; kingdom Metazoa; phylum Chordata; class Mammalia; order Rodentia; family Thryonomyidae; genus Thryonomys; species Thryonomys swinderianus. Next base: position 34,372 of record PVIC010004289.1, on the reverse strand, counting down.
TTACAACAGCCTCGTGAATTAGGAGACTGCTGTGGAAACCGACTGTCGCTTTCTACCGAATCGCCAGCGACGGGGTAACATGAGTTCACCCCTGACCCTTGGCCAAGTCCAGAGCTGCGTGTTTTACATAAATCTGATGTCCCCGTAGAGTGCCCATTGTCTTGAGCACTTTGTGAAAATACAAATCGGATTTGGTGACTATCTCAATAAAATGCAGACTTTTATTTTCAGCAAATGACAGTCTCATTTCTTTTTGAAGATTTAAGGAGAAGAAAGTAGGTGACATTCGTGTTCCTGTAGGTCGAGCATCTATTAAACAGAGTAACCGATGGAAATGGGCTGGTGTAGCGTCCTGAGGGTCTGTTCCCAGGCACTCTCATGCCACGAGCAAACCCAGCCGCGTGCGGAACGGGGAGGTGCCCAGACGGCGACACGGGCGTCGTCCCGACGCGGGCCAGGTGCACACAGCGTTTGCACGCAGTTCACGCGCCCGCGTTCCCCAGCACCGTGTGTCCCCTGCGCAGTGGGTAGGCGCGAGGCTCCGTGCCCAGTGCCGGCCGATGCCCAGGCTACCGGGCAGAGCGAGCCGTGCGGTCCCCGCCGGGCACTTGGTTAACAGGGTGGTTGAGCAGGGGCAGGAGCAGGTGGAGGCCGGCAGAGGGGCTGTTTCAGGAAGGCCGCGTGGGGAGGGCGCTGCGGCCAGGGAGGGGCCTGCGAGACGGGCAGGGGCAGGAGGCGCAGGGCCGGAGGGTGCGCTGACCGCGGCGTCCCGGAGCAGCCTGTGGCGAGCGCCGCGAGCTGCCGCCTCAACGGGACTGTGGTAAAGAGGGCTGATCAGCCGGGTGGGGGCTCACGCCTGTCATCCCACACTCGGGAGGCAGAGGCAGGAGGATTGCTGAGTTTGCGGCGGCTTGCCTGGGCACCATAGTGAGCTCAGGGCCAGCCTGAACTACAACGTGTGTCTCAAAAAAAAAGCAAAAAAAAAAAAAAAATGCGTTCTGAGGGATAACAGTCTAAAAAGGATTCGCAGTTTCGCCCTGTGGCAGGTGCAGGGGGCGGGTTAGCGTGGCTTCTCTGAGCACCCGCTCTATCCGTGCTGAGCGCGGCCTGAGCGGAGCCACGCGCTGTCTGCCCGGCGTGTGTCGCAGGTGTTACAGGAGACACTTCACACAGTTTTTCTGCAATACACTTTTCTAAGGTTCGGGTTTCATTTTTCCACTACTTTAGAAAATGCAGCTGAGGAAAATCTCCATCTGCATGAACTTGGCAAATCACTGTGTAAGGCGCAGCTTTAGCTTCGGCTCTTGGGAAATTCAGTTTTACATAGATTGTCTTCTAAGCGCCCAGAAATCATCTCCGTGTCTGGCAGCCGCCGCCGGGCGGCCTGCAGGGGCCAGATGATCCGATACGGGTGACTCAGGCCTTCCAGCCTCTCCGCCCTGCGGTCCCGACCTCTCCCTCCAGCGAATCTCCCCTCTCCCCTGGTCAGCGTTCTGTCCTCGGCTGGGAAAAAGCACTTTCCAGAGGGAGCTGCAGAGGGAGAGGCAGCTGCCCCTGGAGGCTTCAGAGGGAGAAACTGAGTCAAAATCTCCCCCACCTCACACCACCCAGGAGGCCTTTTCTTACCTCAGGCTCTGGACAGCCAGATACTTACGTTCATATACTGAGGATTTCTGATTCGCGTGGAGTTGCTTTTTATCTTTGGATTGGGTGCTTCCTTTGCAAGCTGTTTTTTTTTGTTTGTTTGTTTGTTTTTTGCAGTACTGGGGATCGAACTCAGGCCCTTGTGCGTCCAAGGTTGGCGTGGTACCCGTTGAGCTGAAACCCCAGCCCCACAAGCTGGTCTTTTTAAAAGCAAGTGAGGCATGGTAGCAGAGGCCTGTAATCCCAGCATTCTGGGAAGCAGAAGCAGGAGAATTTCAAGGTAGTTTGAGCCCAACTCAAGCATTTTAGTGTTTTAGCAAGACCCTGTCTTAAAAAAAAAAAAAAAAAAAAAAAAAGGGCCTGGATCCAATCCCCAGGATTGCAAAAAACAAAGGAAATAATAAAAATGTGTCTTATTATCAGCCAACTCAGTCACTTATGAGGTAAACTAGAGAAGTTTAATATTAACCTCACTCTGTGATCCAGTCAGTAGACCAGCTGTCACAGAAGACATCATAAATCCCTTGCAGGTATGTTTATGTCATATAAAATGTAGTTAAATATTTAAGAGTATTTCACGTTTGAAACGTGCCCTGAAAGTATCTGTTTAATAGTATGAGCTGCTCCTTTTAAAGCTAATAAAAGTGAATAAGGAAGCATGATGTGTCCTCCTCCTCATGCTCTGTTAGATAGTCACAGGAAGTGAGGTGTGCACTTGGACACCTGCCAATTAAAGATAATGGCGGCTGTCCCAGTGCTCGGGGAGGCTGAGGCAGGAGGATGGCAAGTTGGAGCCCAGACTTGGCAACTTGCCCACTTAGTGAGACCCTGCCCTAAATTAAGACATGAAAAGGGCTGCGGGGGAAGTAGTTCAGTGAGAAAGAAGGCCCAACATTCTGTCCCCAGTACCATGGGGAAGATGGTAATCCGCCCCACTCTGTTTGCACCAGTGCAATAAAGAAAGACGTGCAAAAGTTGATCGTGTATTCGTTATTTAATTAATTAATTAATTAATTTATCGAGACAGGGTCTCGCTTTGTAGTTCAGAGTGGCCCTGAGCTCACTGTAGCCCAGCCAAGCCTCAAACTCAGCAATCCTCCTGCCTCTGCCTCCTGAGTGTTGGGATGACAGGCCTGAGTCACCAAGACCAATTTTTTTTTTCTTTCTTTCTTTTTTTTTTTTTTTTTTGTGGTACTGGGGAAGTTTCTACTTATTTATGCTTTTATTTATTTCGCAGTACAGTGGATTGAACCCAGAACCTTCTCACTGAGCTACATTTCTAGCTCTTTAAAATTTTATTTTTCATATTTTGAGATAGGGTCTTGGTAAGTAGCTAAATTGCCCAGACTGGACTTGAACCAGCGATCCTCCTGCCTCAGCCTCTCAGAGTGACGGGGATTACAGGTGGGTGCCATCACACCTGGCTATGTACTTGCCTGAAAACTCAGGTTATTTTCAGTAGATTACATGAAGAGTAATGCGTGGTCATTGCTCAAAAATATGTTGAATAAACAAATACACAAGTGAAGGAATTTACGATACCCTATGTGTACATAACCGTACAAGTTAGAAGTTGTTTTACAAAATCATACAACTGGTTAAACTGTATTTGTAGGTATATTCAACTGAAATTGTGACTTTAAACATTTTTTTAAAAAAATCCTGTGATATTTGAAAATGAAGGTTTCAAGACGGATACACTTTCCTCAGCAGAGACTTGGGGTCCGCATGGCTTGGGGGTGGGTTCTAAGGCGGCGGCCCTGGGAGCCACGTCCGGTGCTGGTGCCCGTGCCCCGGCTAAGGCGCCTGCGGGGTGTTAGCACGGCGTCCTGCGAGGGCTGCGTCTCGGCCTGTTCCCAGCCCCGCCCCTGCCCGGGCCCCGCGGCACCGCCCACTCCTGTCCCAACCGGGTGTAGCGAGAGCTCTGCTTCTAGACCGCGTACCTGTTTCCTGCACTTTGAAGAAAGTTTTCGTTAAGAAAATTAGATGCGCGGTGAACCGCGAACGACCGTGTCTTTTCCAGCTCGGGCTCTCCATCGGCCTGACTGTGGAGACTGGGTGTAGACGTGTTTCCTGGAGTTCGTGTTCATGTTTTTGCATGTGTGAAACTAAGCTGCTCGGGGTGGGGACTTAGCTCGAGTGGTACCGTGCCAACTTGGACGCACAAGGGCCGGAGTTTGATTCCTGGTACCGCAGAAAAACAAAAACAAAACACACACACACAAACTAAACTGCTCTAGACTTTGCAAACACACCATGGGGTGTGTGCAAAGCCTTGCACTTCTTCACAACTTTCTTATAAATAATTAGCATATCCTAATCTAAGAAAAGAAGATCCCTAGCTCTAGTGGTGAGGGTCCCCGAGAGCACTGGAAGTTCCCAGCCTGTTCTTGACGTCAGGAAGTGTTTGCTACAGAATTTCCCCCTCCGCTCGGAGCAGCTGCTTTTAAACGCCAGCATCTCACAGATCTGAACTGAAGGGCTTCTGGGTTTCCCAAGCTTCCCCTGGCGCTGGCTGCTGGGGTTCCTACAACCTGTGACGGGAATATTGCCTTTTCCTACCGGAGTAAGCAGTTAACTAAGGAGAAATATTTCAGAGACAGAAAATTGTGCCGCCATCTTTCCAAACAGGAATTATTTAGGAGTGTGTGTGGAGGGGAAAAAAAAATGCCTGGGAGGAATATACTAATTAGTTGATTTTTAAAGTTTTACACAAAAGTTTTTTTTTTTTTTTTGAGACAGGGTCTCGCTTTGTAGTTCAGGCTGGCCCTGAGCTCACTGTATAGCCGAGGCAAGGCTAAAACTCAGCAATCCTCCTGCCTCTGCCTCCCGAGTGCTGGGATGACAGGCGTGAGCCACCACATCCGGTACTGTGGTGTGTGGTACTGATGGCTGGTGGATGTGAGTCACCACACCCAGTATTGTTGTATGTGGTTACCAGGGATCGAACCAGGGACCTTGTGCTTGCTAGGCAGGTGCCAGAACCACTGAGCTAAATCTCCAGCCCCTATACAAAAGTTCAAGCTGGGTAAAATTGAAGTTTTTGTACCAGTAATGGCCAACATTTCATGATCGCCATGTATAAATGCTCACCGACTCCTTAGAAGAAGTGTGTGAGTGGGCGCCATCTTCCAAGGGGCTGGGGACCAGTGCAGGGCTCCACCTGTGGGCACCGTCTGGCTCCTTTTATGACCAGAGGGCAGAATATAAGAGAGTGAAGTGCCCTGGAGCTCACGTGGGCAGCCTCTTCTCTGCCTGTCTCCCATCAGGCCTGGTTTAACAGACAGCCAGGAAGAGCCCTGAATACTGTCCGGCCTGTGCATGGGCTTCTCCACCCATCCTGCTGTGGGGTTGCCATGGAGACAGAATCACCAGTCACCACCACCTCTTGGGTCACATGACAGCCAATGAGATGGGCCCATTTCCAGGGGCTGGTATGAAGCATCCAGCTCAAGACCTAGAACACTCCTGGGGCTGGGGATTTAGCTCAGTGGTTCTGGTGTCTTCCTGGCAAGGGCAACGTCCTGAGTTCGATTTCCAGTAACCACATACCACAGTGCTGTGCGTGGTGGATCGCTCCTGTAATCCCAGCACTTGGGAGGCAGAGGCAGTGAGTTTGAGGCCAGCCTGGGCTACATAGTGAGCTCAGGGACAGCCTGAACTACAAAGGGAGACCCTGCCTAAAAAAAAAAAGACAGAACACTGCCTTCCACGTTGACAGGCTTGTGTCCCTCCCCACCTGGCATAAATGCTCTTTAACCTTGCAACTAAAGGCCTAGTATAATGCTGTACACCTGTAATCCCAGCCCTTGAGAGGCTGAGGCAGGAGGATTATCTTGAATTTTAGTGAGACCCTGTCTCAAAAAAGAGAAGCATCTGTTATTTTAGAAAAAGCCACTTCACCATATGAGTATGGTTTTCATTTTAATCTGATATTTAAGTGTCTGTTTTAGAGCCCAAGGAGTTTAGATTAACTGTTTGGTTCTCTAAACTAAATAATCTCTAACTTATTTATTTCATACCTTGTAGAACTTTCTGGATGGGAGATATTCACTAAACAAGACAGTTTTCCCTATTTTCTGGTATCGAGCACGCTGGTGGGGCCTTGAGCGCGGTGTTTGGAGAGGTCCTTTTCGGAGGCGCCAGTAGGTGGCGCTCTTGGACAGCGCCTTGGCTTTCTAGAGGCGGTTTTTCTAGGTGGTTCCCTTCAAATCCATTTGTACCTGGGTAACTACAACTCATCACCTTTGGTCGTCAGAGTCAGAGCTGTGTGTTAAGCATGTTTAGAAAGTGCACAGCATGTTCCAGGTGCGGTGGCACATGCCTGTCATCCCGGCTGCTGGGGAGGCTGAAGCAGGAGAGTTGCAAATTCTAGTTCTGGGCAGTGAAGTGAGACCCTATCTCAGAAACAAAATAAAAATAAATAAAAAGGGTAGGGTAGAGCTCAGCACTCCCTGGGTTCCATCGTCAGAGGACAAACAAGATGCAACAAAGTACGAAGGAAAAGTAAAGCGGCTTCCAAACCCCTTACGCGTCTCCACCACATTATGGTGACGATCCAAGCCCTTCCTTGGCTTAGGCAAAGCAAAGTAAATTTTAAACTAGTGAAATGTCAGATTTTGAAATGACCATGAGCAGTACGCTTGCCTTCTGTCGCTTGGTCCTTTTCTTAGCTTTGGTTTTTTGTTCCCCTTCCTTATGAGCCGCCTTCCGCAAAGCCGGACGCTTCTCCTCCGTGTGTCCCTTCCTGCCGTGTCCGGCCGGCCTGTGGCGGTCCTGTGCGGCCCACCGAGCAGCCGGACACTGGGCCGTGCGTGGCTGTGTGGAGAGGGCACGTCTGGGAACCTGGGCGCCCCTCGCCCTCCCCGCCGCCCCGGAGCTGTGAGGGGTCCGCGCACACTGGGCGGGGCAGCCGGGCCTGACGGGGACCTGGGCGGGACTCTGCCCTTCCCTGTGGGGCAGGGCGGCCCCAAACTGTTCCACCCGTGACGAGGGAGCCGGCCTCGCCAAGCCAGTGGGCCGTGACTAGCCCGGGAAGCTCAGCTCCGGCTCCTGCAGCCCCGAGCCCCCCCCCCCCCCCCCTCGGGCTCTTTCCCGCGTTCTGCACCCCTCTTGCTGCCATCCGGTAGACAGTAACGGGACGCGAACGTGGGGCGCCTCCCGGGCCAGCGTGCTTGCCCAGCAGTCGACGCGGGTCACGCACGGGCTGCAGCGCTCACGGACCTGCCGGGCAGCGGGACTGAAGGTCTAGCAGTGCAAACGCGCGGAGTCTTACAGCTACGGCTGTAAGTGGAGGGGTCAGGTCTTGAACTCAGCTCGCTCCAAACCCAGGCTTGTACTCAGGGACTCCGCTCTGGGTTTCCACCGAGGGGTCTGACTCAGGGGCTGCAGCAGCATTTTCACTGGGCCAGGGCTGAGACTCGGCCCCCTTTTGTGCCGGCGCAGAACCTGACTTCTGTTCCCGGCTGTGGATCAGACTCAACGCGACTAGAAGCCCCACGCGAACCGCACTGCTGTGGACAGGGGAAGGGGAGCGGCCTCCCTCCGGGGCGCCTGGGTTCCTCCTCCTCCGCCTCGCTGCTCTCAGCCCCCATGGCCCCCTCTCCCCGCCCAGAGCCCCCGGGGCAAGGGGCAGGACGGCCTCCTTCCTCATTGTGACCCCAGGGTGGGTGCCGCAGGCCCAGGATGTGCTCTTGCCTTGGCCAGGAAGGTGCTGGGAGGGGACGGGACAGGGCCTCTCGCTGGCGGCCTTACCGGATCGAGGGACACACAGCGGAACTTCCTAAAGACTCTCTTAATACCGTCTCCAGGCCCGACCTCTTTGTCCCAGTGTTTGCCTACTTTATTATTGACTATTATAAAAATCTCTTCACACCCTCTTCATTATCGCTGGAATGGAGAAGGCACACGCTTGTGTTGTTCTCATGCATCTTTTATTAATGTTGGCTCTGCTAATGCTACTTCGTCAAAGCTCTGTGATTTAAAGGAGGCAGCCCGCGTCAGCAGGAGAGCGTCGCGGAAGATCACCCGGGCCCCAGGAAGGCGGAGGAGACCTGGGCTCATGACGGAGACCAACGTGACCCCAGACACTTGCGGCTGAATAGCGCTTCAGAGGGACAAAGCGTATTCAAGGCAAAGAGAAAATCAGACCCACCAAAGGGAGAGACTGAACTAATGCAGCATGCTGTCCTAAAGGAACGACTCCAGCCATCAATTTCTCATTTCTGAGGAGCAACTCGAGGCGGTGAACTTGGGCCATTTTTACATCGGTTCTTCAATTTCTTGCACTTGGGATGAGACGACTTCTCCGTTGACTACTTCTTGCACGACTGTCTTGATCGTCCTGGTTTTATTCGGGTCTAGTGATCAGAAGGGAATAAATGGGACAGACGTGAACGTTTCAAAGATTATTCCAGCTGTAGTTGTACGAGGTCTTGCCTGATACCGTCCCGCAAACCGAAACTTTCGAAAGTGACAGCTACATCCCCCAAATGTGTTCTGTCTGGTGAACACGACCTTTCGTACAGAGGAAGACAGTTCTGGCCTTTTTTTTTTTTTCTTTGAGACAGGGTCTGGCTTTGTATCTCAGGCTGGCCCTGAGCTCACTGTGTAGCCCAGGCAAGCCTTGAGCTCAGCAATCTTCCTGCCTCTGCCTTCCAAGTGCTGGGATCACAGGCGTGAGCCACCACGTCAGGCATTGTGGTATGCGGTGTTGATTGTTGGTGAGCGTGTCTCCACGCCCAGCATTATATGTGGTCACTGGGGATCGAACTCAGGACCTTGCACTCGAGAGGCAGGCGCCGGAACCACTGAGCTAACCCTCTGGCCCCGGGCTCTGGTTTTTAACATGTACCAGGTGGTGGTGCTCGCGATACCGGGCCCTATGTTTCCCCTGCGGATTTGCAGCAGCTTTAACCGGCTCCAGGCCACTCCAGCCGCACCGGTGCACAGCTGTCTGTACCTGGCTCCTCGGTACTGTAACAGTCAGCAAGACTAATAAACGTGGCGCGGAGTTATCTTCAGAGACGCTCACTGCTCACCTTTAGAGGAATCAATGGACTCAGCTTCGGATTTGGAGCCTGTTACCGATGAGATTTCATCCAGACCACCCCTGGGAAGAAAGCAAGGGTTAGGGTGTCGTGTGAGGCCGGCCGGAAGGAGACACAATAAAGAAAATTGGCTATTTGAGCTCAAAATGAGAAAAGTACACAAACCTCTGGGCCCCACAGAATGCCGGCTTTCTTGACGGAGTCGGCCAGGCTCGCCTTTTTCCGAGCTGGCCGCCCGCCGCGGCGCCCCCACCCGGTCCGCTCGGAGCCTCTGGTCCCCGAGGCGGCTTTCCCAGCCCCCGGGGCCCTGCCTGCGCTCACCCCGCGGTCTCTCCGTCCAGCAGGCGGCGGTAGGTCTCGATCTCCAGCTCCAGCCGGGCCTTGGTGTCCAGCAGCCGCTGCAGCTCCGCGCCCTGGCGCTCGGCGTCCGCCCGCACCTGCTGCAGCTGCGCCTCCAGGGCGCCCACGAGCTGCTGCACGCGGTCCAGCTGGCCGCAGTAGCCGCCCTCGGTCTCGGCCAGCGAGTCCTCCAGGGATCTCTTCTGCGGCGGAGGGAAAGGCGGCCGGTGAGCAGACGGACGCAGCGACGTTGTGTCTGGACAGGGACACGAGGCCGCGCCCGCGCGCGCTCACCAGCGCCAGCTGCGACTGCAGCTCGATGTCCAGGCTCTGCAGCGCGCGCCGCAGCTCGGTGACCTCGCTCCGGCTGGACTGCAGCTGCTCCGCGCTGGCGCTGATCTCCTTCCGCAGCTCCCCGCTCTGCAGGGCGGGAGGGGCGCTGAGCGCGGCGAGGGCCGGGCGCGGCCGCCAAGCCCCCGCCCACCCGGTGCTACCTTCTCCAGGAACCAGGCCTCCGCGTCCCTGCGGTTCTGCTCGGCGAGGACTTCGTACTGCGCCCTCATGTCATTCAGCAGCCTGGTGAGGTCCACGCCCGGCGCCGCGTCTATTTCCACGCTGATCTCCCCGGGGCCGTCGGCCCGGAAGCTCTGGAGCTCCTGCGGCAGTGGGGAGGGAGGACGGGAGTCTGCGTGCTGGGGAGGGGCTAGCGGCTCCGGAACCTTTGCCTTCCAGGGCTTCTTCCTCCCCGAAAGTGTTATTATTATTATTATTATTATTATTATTATTATTATTTTTTAAAGCGAGCCTCCAACTTGTAAGGATCCTCCTGCCTCAGCCTCCCGAGTGCTGGCTGGGATTCTGGCGTGCGCCCTGATACCTGGCTCACACTTTTTAACTGACTTAATATGAAGATAACTGTATTAATACAAAAATAAAGCTTTAAAACCTAAACGTGCACATTTTTCTACTGATTTAAAAATAACTTAAAGGCCAGTTTCAGAGGTCCTAAAATCATCACAGTCCTGGGGTGCAGGATCCAGGGGCCAGGGGGTTAGCTGGTCCTACCTGGAGGATCCACGACAGGGTCAGCTAGGCCTGGTATGTGGGCTCCTGCCAGTTACTGACAATCCAGTAGAAACTTCTTTTCAAAGATTTTGTTACAGTTTTAAAGACTGACTCTGGAGAAGTTGTCTAGACTGGCCTCAAATTTGGGGTTCTCCTGCCTCAGCCTCCTGAGCGCTGGGATTCCAGCTGGGAGCCATCATGCCTCTCGTTGGGCAGAAACTTGTTTGGAAGCCAGTTGCCTGTGCATCAGAGTTACACAGCACAGCACTGCAGAGGTCCGGGTGTGTGTGTTACACAGCTACAAGCAGTTTCTATTTATAGTAATACACAGTATTGGTAGAACTTTGTTTTTTAACTGTTGAAATACTATGTCTATTTTAAAAAGCCAATTGAGATCATTAAAATGCATGGTGTCAATGTCTGATAACTGTAAGAAGATCAGAAAGTGCGTCAGTTCATTCTGTCTACACCGAAAGACAGTGAGAGAGGGAGAGGGAGGAAGAGAAGTGGGGGGCAGGCCGAGGGCGGGGCGGGGTGTCCTGGGGCAGATGGCCATCTTAACCGGGAGATGAAGGAACTTCTGATTTGCAAAGGGGAAGTGGGGACCCAGGGCCTGGGAAGCCTCAGAAGCCGCCCGCCCCCACCTCCTCGTGGTTCTTCCTCAGGAAGGCCAGCTCCTCCGTCAGGCCCTCGATCTGCATCTCCAGGTCGGCCCTGGCCAGGGTCAGCTCGTCCAGCACCCGGCGCAGCCCGTTGGTGTCGGCCTCCACCGTCTGGCGCAGGGCCAGCTCCGTCTCGAACCTGCGGCCAAAGGAGAGAGTGTGGGGAAGCTGGACACGACCCCTGGGCTGTCTGGTGCAGGAATCTGTCCAGTGGTGTAAAAATATATTCTAACAGTAGTGATGGGTCTTTTGCTTTTGTGCCTTTTCTTCTCCTTTATTTTTTTGTATGGCGATTTTCTGCTCGGCTGGAGAGGAGCGGACTGTCCTCCGAGGCCTGGGCACCCCCGGAACGGCCGCTCGCTGCTGGTTGTGACAATAGTACCCGGGGTGGGGGGTGTTTCCTCGCTGCCCCTAAGAGCACTCAAAACCGTAGTTAGTCTTTGGCTTAAATTTTCTTCATGATTTCATTAAAAGCTCCGGCACTTCCCCCGTGGATTCCATCGCCGTGGCAACTTCCTGCCCAGGAGGAGAGGGCTCGCCGGACTCCTGGGCAGAAACGTCTCCACGCCCTGGAAATCCGGGTGGGCCGAGGGCTGGCTCCCGGCCCCGGGTGACGGCGCCCACGGCGGAAGGAAGGCACGTCCCCCGCAGGGCCAGCTGCCGCTCACTGCGCCCTGGACGGAGCCCGGCACGTTCGCCGCCCGCGGACCGACCGCAGCGGAGGGCGGGCCGGCCGCCTGCCCGCGCCACTCACTTGAGGCGGAAGTCCTCGGCCGCCAGCCTGGCGTTGTCGATCTGCAGGACGACCTGGGCGTTCCCGACGCTGGCGGAGGAGATCTGCGAGGGAGGGCGAGACCCTCAGCCACGGCATAAAGCCTGCGGCCGCCACGTGTTGTTGTGAGAGTCAGGTCAAGCGTGAGGTGAGATGCTGCTCCGTTAGGAGTGTAAAGCAGCCGCATTTTGAACAGAAGATATGTTTAAAAATATTGTAAGATTAATGTCAGGCCTGACTTAAGTGAGACCTTCACAAACACACGACACAAAGCAGACAGGCTGCTGCCAGTGCCTGACAGTCCTGTTTACTGCAATCAACTTTCCTTTCTACAGCAAGTAGATTCTTTTTTTTTTTTTGAGACAGGGTCTCAATTGTAGTTCAGGCTGGCCCTGAGCTCACTATGTAGCCCAGGCAAGCCTTGAACTCAGCAATCCTCCTGTCTCTGCCTCCCGAGTGCTGGGATTACAGGTGTGAGCCACCACGCCTGGCAAGCAAGTAGATTCTTTTCTTTTTCTTTTTTCTTTTTTTTTTTGAGGCAGGGTCTCGCTTTGTAGTTCAGGCTGGCTCTGAGCTCACTATGGAGCCCAGGCAAGCCTCAAACTCACAGCAATCCTCCTGTCTCTGCCTCCCGAGTGCTGGGATGACAGGAGTGAGCCACCACGCCTGACACTGTGGTATGTGGTATTGATGGCTGGTGGGCATGAGTCTCCACGCCCAGCACTGTATGTGGTCACCGGGGATCGAACTCAGGACCTTGCGCTTGCGAGGCAGGCGCCGGAACCACTGAGCTCAATCTCCGGCCCTAGCAAGTGGATTCTTCATAATGATTAAGAAAGATGCATTTCCTAACAGAAGAGGTGGAAATATATCTATGGGAACTAAACTTCGGAAGATGGAGAGTTCTCCGAGCACAGCGCAGCTTAAAATGGAGGTGCGAGTGACCCTCAGTGTGCAGCGCGGGGCGTAAAGCAGGGGAACCCCCCCCCGCGGGAGCCCCGCCTCTGACCTTGTTCCTGAGGTCTTCGATCAGCGGCAAGTATTTGCTGTAGTCGTTCCGGGCCGCGGCGTCCCCGGCCCCGCTCCCTCGCGCCTCGTACCAGTCCCGGATCTTCTGTCCCAGCTCGGCGTTGGCCTCCTCCAGGGCGCGCACCTTCTCCAGGTAGGAGGCCAGCCGGTCGTTCAGGTTTTGCATGGCGGCTTTTTCCGAGCCGGAGACGAGGCCTCCATCACCGCAGAGGACCCCGGCAGAGCCACCTCCCGCGCCGCCCCCAAACGCCGCTCCCAGCCCCCGGAAGCCGCCCAGGCCCCCGGCCAGCAGACACCCAGAGCCACCGGAGAAGCCAGAGCTGGACCCGAACACGGAAGCAGCAGAAAAGCCCCCCGCACAGCCAGACGCCCCAGCTCCAAAGCCAAAGGCGCTGCCCCCAGGGCCGCCCACGAGGCTGGACGCGGAGAGGCCCCCGGCTCGGCCCCCGACCCCGCTCTGCGCGGACAGGCGCTGGGACAGGGCAGAGCCGGGCACTGAGAGAGACATGGTGTCCCTGCAGGTGGCGACAGCCAGAGAGGGCTCTGCCAGCGCGCTGCGCGCCCGGCTTTTATAGGCTGGGGGGCGGTGTCGCAGTTGGCCAGTTCACCTCTCCATCGGAAATCGGGGTCCCCCGCCCCCGCGCTGGGCCACCTCACTGAGCCGTGATTTATGTGGAATGAAAATTCGCTGGTCTGGAAGTAACGGAGCAGTCACCTCCACAGGAGACGGGGGTGGGGCCCGTCTCGCACGGTCCCCGTCTGGCAGGGCTCGCGCTGGCGTCTGCTCGGCCCGGCCGGGCTCAGCGCGGCCGGAGGCAGCTTCCCGCTTCTCGTCCGCGCCCTTCGGGAGCCACGGCGAAGCCTTCCGCGAAGCCGCGTTTCCGAGCGGCCATGCAGGGCCCTGGCCGGGACGGTGTGGGGAGCAAACGCATTTCCCAGGCTGAAGCTCAAATTTAAATTTTCTAGATATAAAAAAAACTTCTTGTGAAGATGTTGCGTGAATTGTCTTTTCTGATTCCCAGAGGAAGGCCTGATAAGTGATGATTTTGAGTCGAACCTGGGGTTGTTTTGGTGATTTCCCCCTGTATAAGAATTGGCCTTTTTAATAAATGACGAAGTGGGGGTCTTTTCTGATAGGGGACCCACCGTGTACACTCTTCCCTTATTCTCTCAGTTCATTGAGAGCTTATTTATTCAACACAAATAATTAATCATGCTATTTACCAAATATGTGGCCCTTGTTTAAGATATTGCCACAAGTGTGTGTAGCCCTTTTTAACTTTGTAACCATAGTAATTGTCTGATGTCCTTCGGACTTTTTATTTGATTGCAGAGATAATACAGGGCAAGCTTATGGCTGCTGCACACCTTGAATATACGCCAGAGGGATTTATTTGGCTTTGCTGAAAACACACTCAAGCGCTTCCTGCACCCGGCCAGCGTGAAGGCCCTGGGCTTGGCCTGTGTCCCGGGGGGCCAGTGTCTCACGCAAGCTCAGCACCGAGCCCTGCTGGCGACTTGTTTCCCCCTTGATGAACCGGGCTGGGCCCGTGTGTCACCCACGAGGACAGTTCCCGACGTGAGAGAGGACAGAGGAGCGTACAGCCAAGCTACGGGGCGTATTAACTTGACTATTAACAGAGTCAAACACGCTCTGTGTGTGACAAGAACACAGCGAGCGCTGCTGTCGGGTGTCGCCAGGGGACGGGAGGCTCCTGAAGGGTGGCAGGATGGCACTGAGCCCTCCGCCGCCGCAGGGCCGCATCCCATGGTGCCGTGTGAATTCTGGTGCTTAACGCTGAACGATTGCAGCGTGGAAACACTACGAACCGATCAGGACCTTGAGGCAGCTAGGACGGAGCATGAAAGACACTCAGGAGAGAGGACAGCTTCACACACACATACACGTGCACACACACACACGTCAGATGTCCCTGCCCGGCCCCGAGGCCTTGCCCCAGATGACAATGAACACAGCTCGCGGCCCTCAGCACCTGCCTCGCTGCCCTGCAGTGAGCCCCGAGGCCCGGGGTCCCCGTCCACGACAGACCCCAGGCTTCCCGGGGCAGCTTCGCTCACGAGCAGTCCCGACCCGCAGTGTCCACTGGGATCTGGGGCAGAGGCGGGGGTTGCACCTGGGCCCTCAGAACTCGCCGGCGAGCAGCCAGAGCGGCTCTGCGTCAGTCCAGGGTGGGAGCGATGCCCCCTGGTGACAGCCGGCCGTGACTTTACCTCACCCTGCGACACAGAGGGTGTGTGCGGGGCACAGGGCCCACTCGTCACGGAGGATCAGTGGCTGGGCTTCCAAAGGGGCTTCGGGCACAGACTCACAGGGGCTGCCCGCGCTGTGCAGCTGTGGGAAGGACGCGGCTGCCTCGACTCCATGGCGGCGCTGTGTTTCCTGAGAGAGCGGAGACCTGCTGAGGGCAGGGTCGGAGGATGCGCACGCAGGGTCCTCGTTTGAACCGGTCCCTGTCAGTGCAGACTCACTGCCTCCCGGATCCTGGGCCCAGGGCCGTGGGGACGGTTCTAACCTCCGTCTCCAGCTCCGAGGGCGCCGCTCCGACCCCCTGAACAGCCGCGCGGGGGTGCGAGGCGGCATCCTGAGGTTGGACTTCGAGCTGCAGGGCACTCGGTCCCGGGCACCTCCGCAGCCTGCGGCGAAAATCTAATCTTCGACCTTCCAGGTTGTCCTGCGGGGTTTTCACCCTGCACCTCGGCCAGGAGCGCGGGTTTTTAACCAGGACCCTGGGCCCCATTCGACTGGGGCAGATGTGAGGACCGAGGCCGATTCTTGCTCACAGGGTCAGAAGACAGGGCCCGAGGCAAATCTGTGATGTCGTGACGTGGCCACAGGACGGGGGAACGTGATTACTAGTGTTGGTTCTGAAATCTGCTCTTCCCAGCTCTCATGTTTATGTATGTTTGAAATGTGTTTGCTCCATGTCAATACACTTACCTTTCTGTACATGTCCCCTGCCGAGGCTGTAGGCTTCCTTGGTATGGACTCTAAATTAGTTCTTATCCCGAGTCCTAGCCTGATGTTTGCCTACATATTTGCAATGTGTTCTTGGAACTATTTTGCTTGAAGGTCCTGGGGCCTGAGCTCAGGACCTCGCACTTGCTAGGGTTCCACCCCTGGCCCCTAAATTCAACTCTTCATGGGTTTAATATGTCACTTAAGATGCATCTGACGTAAAGTGACCACACCCTAACTGACCGGTGTGTTTTGACCGCGATGAATCCTGAGCGGAGGTCTGGGCGGGGAGCGACTGTGAAGTTAGACGGAGTGTTTCACGCCTGAGAGCTTTTCCGGGCGCAGGGAGCTGGGTTGGCCGCCTTGCGCGGCCGGCTGGCTCGGCTGGTTGGAGCACGGGATTGAACCCCAGGCCCTGGGCCGCGGGAGCCGAGCAGTCCTCAGCCTGATCTCCTTTGACAGTTGCGTAGCCGTAGGGGCGGGCGAAGAGGCTTGAAGCAGAACAATCCCGGGCTTGCCGGAGACGTGATTGTGCAAGAGGTGCACGGAAGACACTCGAGGAGCCCGCGGGGGCTGTTCAGAAGCATCATGTGCTCCTGGGCGGCGGGTCAGCGGCCCAGCACCCGCCTGGCCTGCGTGCGACCCCGCAGTCGTCCACGGGGAGCTTAAACGCGGGGACCAGTAGCCACGGTTCTCACCGGACTCGGTGTGAGCAAGGGCAAACGGTTCTCGCCGTGCTCCAGGGCTTTTCTCTGAGCGTGCGAACCCCCTTCGGCACCGGCGGCTTCCGTACAGAGATAAATGCGCAGAGGACGTAACTCGGGCGTGTGACAGTGCCCTGTGGGTCTGCAGACCAGGAGCAGGGCCGCGGTTCCGGTGTCCCCTATACGCAGGGCGGACCCAGCTGGGGTCTCCCTCTCACACCGCAGCAGGCAGCGCCGGGTGCTGCCCCGTGCGTGGCCTCAGCCCTCCTCGCCTGCTGTCTAGGAAAGGCTGCTCGGAAGGAGGTCGAGTTAGACGGAAAGGCAAGGGGGGTCCCCGCTGTCGGTAGGAAGCCTGGTGGGGAGTAACCCACCCTCTTCTAGCCGCATCCTCAGAGCCACGTAAGGAGGTCACGCCCGGACGCTGGGGGCTTTTGTTAGTCTGCTGATTCACGTCTCGGCTTCAGAGAGGGATTCAGCTTTAAAAGCAGCTGCCTCGCTGCCCCGACTTGGAAGGACAGGAAAGGGAAAACCGAGGGCGAAAGCCTGCTACTTTTTCAAAAAGAGGAAGGACTGAGAGTGGGTGGCGATGTCCTTCTGACCCTCCCGCATGAGGTCACCGACAGTGCTGGATGTCTGCTGCGAACAAAGAGAACAAAGCCAGGGGGGCTGTGGCTCCGGGTGGTGCTGTCCCCCACGCCCAACCCCAGAACCGGAGAAGACACGGACGATCGACTGATGCTTCCCTTGCGATGGGGTGTCCCATGTTGTCTATGCTGGTATCGAACTCACGATCCTCCTGCCTCAGCCTCCTGGGAAGCTGGGGTTGCGGGTAGGTGCCCCCAGGTTGAGCTATTGAATTATATCTTAATAAAGCTGTTATCACAAAAGACAAGAAAGGTTTCCTTTTAAAAGGAGACAGTTGTTTTGATAACAAAGCAATAGCCACTTGGAAAAAACAATACAAAATGCTTCAAATCCGGGGCCGATCCAGAATTTTAAATCTTTTGAAGACCATTTCAAAAGTTGTGCGCCTCACAGGAGAGCAATGAGCTTTAAGGGATTTGGTATTGGACCTCTGTGTCCCGGGAGAGCATGTGTGCGTGTGTCTGAGCCTCTGCGTGAGCTCACGCTCGCAGTGTCTGGGCACGAAGGGCGTCTGGAAGACGCGCCCCTTGATTTAGAGGTGGGAGGAAGTGTATGTGTGTGTGTGTTTTTCTGTCTTGTAACTTAGTGAAATCCATGCACCTCAAAACATTGGTTCAGAAAGAGGCCCAGCGTCCACGCCCTGTCCAAGGCCCGTCCGCTGGCCCGTCCGCCTCTCTCCTTGCTGAGGATGATGAGATCTGCTCCAGGGTCGCAGACCCAGGACTGGAACGTGACTCGAGACCCGTGCTTGACTTGCTCGCTGTGGACCTGTGCAAGGTCTTCAGTGCCTCCTTTCCCCCGGGGACTTGAAGGCCACCGAGGGCCACGCAAAATGCTGCAGCGGACGGCACAGTGTGGCTGGGGCTTCAGGAAGCTGCAGCCGTGAGTTAGGGACCGTGGTCACAGGGAGCGTGGGGACCATGACCTTGGTGGTGGGGACACGGAAAGGGTCAGACATTCACCAACAGGAGCGCGCTCGACTGTGACAGTGACGCTGGCTGGGCCCACACAGCTGGAATCAGGACAATGCGTTAGGTAACAATATAATTGAGAAAAAACATGATTTTTCCAAATATATACCCAGAGGTACCATCCACGGGAGAGGCCACAAATGATCCACAAAGAACAACGCTCCAGACGCTCCAGACGCTCACAGACGCCTTGGACAGCGAGCTCTGAGCACAGTGTCAGGACAGAGCGTGTCCTCTGCGGGCCCTGAGCCCGGGCTGTTGAGTGAGACCAATCAGGAGTCCAAGTCTGATGCCACACGGCTTGTCCTATACGAGACTCAGAGGGTAAAAAAGTCAGGCGATAAGAAATAGGGAGATTCTGGAAGCGGGAATGGGACCAAGAGATAAGGGAGGGAGACATAAAAAGATCTTGCCCACTTGCCCACGCCACAGAGAACCACGGCTGAAGCTTTCTCTGAATCCAACCCTAATTGTTGAGGAGAAGGAAGAAGGAAAGAGAGACAGAGCCAGACAGACAGAGAGGACCACAGCTTGTATATAGGACATACCCATTACAAGCGCAGCGTAGACCCCAATGGAATGTTTTTTTTTTTTAAAAGGTTTTGTTTTTTTAACAAGAGCAAAGAAAAATGATGTTTGCCCAGCAGGGGGCGCAGGAGCCGCACACCTGCTTCAAACCCTCAGGAACAATCAGGAACGTGTATTTTGTACCTGTAGCAGTGTCCAGAGACAAAAGCGACATATTGCAGACATGTACAAAAAACCTTGGAAAAGAGAATAAAAAATGTTAGAAAAAAACTGCGTGGGCTGCAGTGGGTGCACAGAGCCAGACCGGAGAGCCTGGCTCTCTGGTGCAGTGAGAGCGTCAGAGGTGAACCCCGGGGATGGGCCTCACTCCTGCCCCCAAAGCGCATCGTTAAGAGGAGACAGCGGAACAGCGAGGCCCGGCCAGGCCCACGACAGTCCCCCGCGACAGGTCGGCATCCTGCGCCTGTGACACCTGGCCGGGGCGCTGTTGATATCCAGAGACTTGGAAATAACCATAATAATTACTTATTAATACTTACACATGTTCTTTTCCAAGCTTCTCTCTACTGAATGGCATATTGGAACCCTTTTTGGATGGAATAAAAGTTTTTGCACCCTTGAAAAAAATGGAAGGCTTGGGTTTTGAAGTCTGAAGATTGTTCCTGAGGGTTTGAAGCAGGTGTGCGGCTCCCGCGCCCCCTGCTGGGCAAACGTCATTTTTCTTTGCTCTTGTTAAAAAAACAAAACCTTTTAAAAAAACCTTCCATTGGGGGTCTTCGCTGCGCTTGTAATGAGTATGTCATATATACAAGCTGTGGTCCTCTGTCTGTCTGTCTCCGTCTCTCTTTCTTCCTTCTCCTCAACAATTAGGGTTGGATTCAGAGAAGCCTTCAGCCGTGGTTCTCCGTGGCGTGGGCAAGTGGTAACGGACTTGGGAGCGGTGCCTCTGCCCAGAGGGTGCAATCTGCCCGTGTGGCTTTCCAACCTGAGAAGGCAGGATATTGCAAACCTCGTGGCCCCTATCTCAGGGGTTTGTTCCCCGCTGTCATGAAACACACTTCACTTTCTAACTGCGATCACCCCTTGGGACTGAACTGGCATCTCATTTTCCTTTATTCAGGGCACTGCATGGGTGTCGGTCTTCATCCAGCCCGGCCCTGACCTGGGAGGACGGGTTTCCCGCCCTGGCCCATGTTGCCTCTGTGGACAGCAGGGGGCGCCCTTGCCCTTTGTATCTAGGAGGTGCAGCACCCGGGGAGCAGCTATGCGCCATCCTCATCTCAGAAAGCCCCGGGGGGAACTGTACCATTTTAGAAGTCCAAAGAAAAAGGAATCTTTTATCTTAATTTTTGTCACAAGCATGACTCATGGGGTTTTTTTCAATGTCCCAAATGTCCACACCAGTGTTTCTTTTTTTATTGCCGCCTGGGAATTTAACCCAGGCCCTCACACCAAGCCGCATCCCCAGCCCTTGGAGACGTTTTACTTCGAGACAGAGACTTGTGAAGCTGCCGAGTTGCCCAGGTGGGGCTCACACTTGCGTCCTCCTGCCTCAGCCTCCTGGAGTGCTGGGATGGCAGGTGTGCAGCCCCACACCTGGCTTCCAGGTCGTTTTCAAGTGACCCCGGCCATGCCTGTCGTGTGGGCTGGGGTCTGTCCCCTTTCCGGGCGGGCACCGATCCGCAGGTCCGCCTCTGCCGGCGGTGATTTCACTCTTTCCTCGGCAGCAGAGTTCGGGCGTCTTTTTCCTGTGAAGGCGGATGGTATAAACTGCGTGATGCGACGGGTGAGGCTGTGCCCTCGGGGACGGTGTCTAACTTGGTGATTCGGGGCTGCAGACACCGACAAACACGGGTACCACTTCCTGTGTGCGCTTTGCAAACTCAAACTCTTTGCTAATTAAGGAGAAAATAATCAAACCCGGAGGCTTCCCCGGCTCACTCCCTCCTGCTGCCGGCCCTCCCTACGCCGCCATCCTGTCCTGGGCTCAGAAACTCCTGTTGCTGTCTTTCCTGTCACGGAGGAGGCGACCCCAGAGGGCGGGAAGGGGAACGAGAGTCCACGACACATGAGCTTAGGGACCGGTGCCATCGGAATGCTGCACTTTTAATCTTTTCACTCATCACGGCTTTATTTAACCCATAAAAAAGAAAAATGCCACAACATGGAAAACAGCAGGCCCTGACTGGCCTGAGACAGCCCAGGGAAATCCGGTTTAAGATCATTCTAGGAGTCGATCCAAGGACCCTTTTCTTTCTGCCTTTTGATCTGTCAAAATGTGCTCGAGGGCTGGGGATTTAGCTCAAGTGGTACCGTGCCAACCTTGAACGCAGAAGGGCCCAAGTTCGATCCCCAGGACCGCAAAAAAAAAAAAAAAAAAAAAAAAAAAAAAAAAAGGTGCTGGAGCTCGGGCGGCCCAGGGCTCAGCAGGCCTGGGCGGGAGGAGCTGGCTCTCAGCGGGGTGATCGTGAGGTCGGAGCAGGAGCGGTCTGTCTCCCGCCGGCCGCAGGCTCGCCTTGCTCGGCCCTTTTTCTGGGAACGGATCTGTTGCCCCCCAAGCTGGGGGGAGGCGGGGCCCCCGGCGGGTCAGGGCTGGCTGGCTGCCCGCAGTTTGAGCCCCTCCGCCCCGTCCCCAGCAGGAGGCTCCACATTCCTGCGCGTTGAGAGGCGGCCCAGGAGGGAGAGGCCCGGAAGCCAGAGGAGGAGGCGCAACCTGGGTCCGGGGAGATGGTTTCATGCCAACGTCCGAGGGTCCTGGAGGCCCCGAACCAGCTGGGGGCAGGAAGGGAGGGCGGAGCCCCGAACCCCCCTGCGAAGAGACCCCAGACGCGCGAGCTGCATGGCTACTGCCGGGCGCTTTAAGAGCAAGCATCGCAGTTTTATTTTCTTCAAGGAGAGATGACCAGAGGCGGGAGGGGCTTTAGAGACGGGGGAGGGGCGGGGACAGGACAGGCTGGTGACGCGGGGGAAGGACGGGCCGCGGCACCCCCGAGCCTCCCTGCTCCGTCGCCGCTGTGCACCAGTAAGAAAGAGCGAGCCGTGTGGCCGAAGGGTCTCGGGGTCCCGAGGGAGAGAAGGCTGCGGGCCCCGCCGGGGGGAGGCCGAGGACGCCGGGCCCTCCCCCCGCGGCCTGGCCCCACTCACTCCATGCTGCCCCTGCCGGCGACGCGCGTTCCACCTCCGGCTGCCCCGAGACTGTCCGCAGGCGATGCGTGTAGCCGGGGCGCCCTCTTCCTGCCGCGGGAGACCAGCCTCGCTCAGCCCCGCGCTGGCTGCCGAGACGCGGTGTGGACGGCACAGGGATGGACCCCTGAGGGCCCGCGGCGCCCCCTCTCGGCCAGCCACACCCCCGGTGCACAGGGGCGCGACTCGCCAGCGGCCTGTCTCTCGCTGAGCTCGGTTTAGAGCCCTCTAAGCCGGCGCCGCGGGGAGGAGCGAGGCGCTGCAAGCCGCGCGTGGCTCCTGTCCTTGGAGACCCGGTGCACCCGCCGGGCTCCAGGCTCCCGGGCCCGGCCTCCCCCCGGCCCGACCTCTGCGGCGGACGTGTCTGTAACCGGTGACTGACATCTGCGGCGCCGGATAGAAGCTCGCTTTGCTGTCTAAGCACCGCCCGTTCCCCGGGCTCTCCCAACCCTTGCCGCCGTGCGTTCCCTCCTTTGGTCTGCTGATGAGTATTTTCAGAGCACTCTAATGATAGCCCAGACGCGATGTCTACAGAGTAGCTTGCGTGGCAAACCTGCTGTTCAGGAACTGAGAGTCGCCCGCTGGCCGGGAGAGCAGGCCGGGCCGGTGTGGGCAGGCATCAGCGCCCGATGCCCGGGAAGGGGTGAGGCTGCCGCAGCAGCCGGTGTGGGTGTGGGGCTGGGGCCGGGGCCACGGGGCAGCGGGGTGATTTACACACATCTTTTGAATGTGCCTGAAATTTTCAGCGGGGCAGAAAAAGCTTTACAGAAGGAACACATTTTTCTCTGTCTCCCAGCTTGAATTCGTTTCCTTCTCGTAAAACAAACACGCGGCGAGTGCCGAGGGCACTGCCCTGGGAGTGGGTGGCAGGAGCCCCAGCTGGGCAGAAGGGCCGTGCGGCACGTTTTCATGTCTTCCGCTGAGGCTCAAGACCGCCTTTATCTCTTTCTGTCTTCCTGGCAGCAGCGGGCCCCAGAGCAGGTAGGGCGGGTGTTAGTGACCGCATCTTCACTGGCTCTTCGTTCCAGCTGGATTCATTTTAATATACGTTTCTTGAAAATGAAGAAGAGCAATGCCAGCGGGAACCACGGTCGCCAGCGGATTTGGCTTAGCGCGGAGCAGGCAGACCAGCGCAGTTGTTCATGGCTTAGAGTTAGCGCTGTCTCTTCTCTGGCCCCGCCGTGGATGGCACGGGCACTTCCGGTGCCGAGTCACTGAGTGTAGTGGCACTCGGGACAGGGCTCTCTGCGCCCCGAGGGGCCTGAGCGGCTGGGAGCTGCTTGTGGCGGGTGCTGGCCTCGAATCCAGGGAGAACCGGGACGAGGCCGCCGAGTCCATCTCCAGGCTCCGTTCTGCGTCCGACGCCGGGCGGGAAGCCGCGGAGCAGAGCCTTGCCCAGCGGCCCACGGGTCCAAATCGTCTCTAACTGCTGCTTCGCTGCTCAAGATGCGACACCACCGGCCTCCTTTGCATCGGCTTCTCAGAGGCGCCAAAGCTCCGGCCCCACCCGAGCTAGGAGATCGCAGTCTGCGCTTTCCCGAGGCCCCCGGGTTGCACACAGGCGCGTGAGGTTTGAGACACACACGCGTGGAACTCCGGCCTCCCAAGGTGCCTGGGCCGACGGGCGGAAACCCCCGCGGCATGCGTGTGTGATCGGGCTCCGGATAAGGACTTCCTGCTAATAAAGGTTGAAAATATGTGGTGTAGCAGAGGCCCGCCCTCCACTGGGGCCTTCCCGTCCCCTCCTTCTCCTCCCGCGTTCCCCGACGGTCTGGGGGTGGAAGGTCCCGCTCGGCAGGAGTGTAAGGTGGGAGGCCCTGTGGCTTTGAGTCTTACCGACCTCTCAGCCGGGAGCCAGCTTCCTGGGTGCCCGTGGGTAGAGTTCGGGTGTCAGCGATCAGAGCACCGGCTGTGTCGAGGTGCAGGTAGTGAGAAGCTACTCTAGGTCCAGAGGTCGGCCCCTCACGGGCGCTGAGTGCCTATTTCTGAGTCACATACACTATCCTAGTGTCAATGAGGCCCAACGTAGCCACCTCCAAAAGACGGGAGTCCTGGCTTCGAAGCAGAAAACCGATTTGTCATCCTGGTTTCACACCTGAAATCAAACCACCAGCAAATGCTCACCGAAACGCGTCCCTGGCATTAAGATTTTTACACAGGTGTGCAGCTATTTTTTAATAGTGGAACTCGAAGCCGCAGGACCCTGGCTGGCTGTGTTGGTGGGAGCCGCCGCTATCCAGGCTCTCTCAGGAAATAACCACGCAGTGTCCACTTTCCATCGTGAAAGACCAGACGGGTTTTGTGCAACTTTGGCCTGTTGTTGCTTAACGTTCCTCAAAGGTCCTATTGCTGTTTTCCACTGTGAGAGGTTAAATGGGTTTGTGTGGAACCACAGTGCGTGGACTTACCTCATGTCCATCAGGGCACTACTGGAAATTCGCTATTTCTTCCCCAAAGAGGGAGTAGGCCGTATGACTTCGCATAAAGTGTGTTTTAAGTCTCGTGCTGAAGATAATCCGCTAGAAATAGGCTGACTGTACTTTGCACCCTCTGTGAAGAGAACAGCAATAATGGAAGCTCAACCTTTACTGTTCCCCCTTCAGAGTTAATTCATTCACAAAACCGTCGGCTTCTTTACGCGTGGGTTCCATTTAGGGGTGGTACCTTCCCTTTTCAATAGTTCACACACTTAGCGTTCCATTCAGCTTGTTCCGAGTTTGCAAAGACGTACGATGCTTTTTCAGTTTCGGTGTCTCCTAGTGAAAGAGGAGCTCAGGGAACCGTTCCAGACACGAGCTTCCTCCTCTCTCTCTTTTTTTTTTTTTTTTAGACAGGGTCTCACTTTGTAGTTCAGGCTGGCCCTGAGCTCACTATGTAGCCAGGCAAGCCTCCAACCCAGCAATCCTCCTGTCTCTGCCCCCCCAAGTGCTGGGATGACAGGCGTGAGCCACCTCGCCTGGCACTGTGGTATGTATTAATGGCTAGTGGGTGTGAGTCTCCACGCCCAGCATTGTATGTGGTTACTGGGGATTGAACTCAGGGCCTTGCACTTGCGAGGCAGGCGCCGGAACCACTGAGCTAAATCTCCGGCCCCTTCCTCCTCTCTTAGACAGGATGGCTGTATCAGGTGAATTACAATTTCTTCTCATGCTATTTTGGGGCGCAGTGAGGGGGGGCTGGTGGGATTTGAAGTTACCCTGATGAACTGTTCCCCGTGCACGCTGAGCCCCTGAGTGTGACAGGACCGAAGAGTATCTGATGGCTCCCTGTGCTCCCCAGTGAGTAAATGTGGGGTAGACATCAGCTTCCAAGGTAACGCTTTACACGTCTTTGGATTGCTTCACTGACTTGTGGGTAATGGAATGATAATTACTGTGTGTTCAAAATATGTTTGGAATGAAAACTATAGAATTTCTTGCCACCTCCCCTGTATGGGTTGGGTGTGTGTTTATCAAGGCCAAAAATAAACAGAAACTTCCTTTGGTGATAACTCACTGATTGGGGTGTTCATTGATTTGTAATAGGTATTTTGAAAGGTTTCGGGCCGATCTGAATGTGGGAGAAAAGTCACTCTGTGCTACTCAGAACCAAAACTCACACATTCCTCTCATTGTTCAAATGGATTCGTTTCTCTCTCCTTGTTTTCCTTTGGTGAAACAGAAGGGATTCTTTATTGCTAAGGTGCCCAGCTAACCTGGTTTGCGTGGACCTCTGGTCTTCCTTGAGGACTGGCATGTGTCAGTAGCCTGAACTGATAAAGGAAAATTAGTAAGACTTTAAGATTTTAAGTACTTGAATGAAAAATTTTCAAATGCTTGACCAACACTAAATCAAGCATAACTATGATTATAAATGGAAAGTTAGTGATTACTTTCTGGTTCTGGTATTACAAGTTTTTCTTCAACTTCTCATTTTCTATTCTTTTTTTTTTGAGACAGGGTGTCACTTTGTAGTTCAGGCTGGCCCTGAGCTCACTATGTAGCCCAGGCAAGCCTCGGACTCAGCAATCCTCCTGCCTCTGTCTCGCGAGTGCTGGGATGACAGGCGTGAGCCACCACGCCTGGCACTGTGGTGTGTGGTATTGATTGTTGGTGGGCATGAGTTGCCACGCCCAGCATTGTATGTGGTTACCGGGGATCGAACTCAGGACCTTGCACTTGCGAGGCAGGTGCCGGAACCACTGAGCTAACCCTCCAGCCCTCATTTTCTATTCTTGAATATCCTCTGAAGGAGTTTTACAAAGGGGCCCGAATTTTACTTTGGAGAGGTACAGAGAGAGCTATCCCATGGTATTTCCTCGGATGTGTCCCAGGAGAGATCACATGGTCCAAGATGTTCAAGGCCCGTGTATTTCATGGTGCAGAACCCACAGATAATCCACAGACATTCTCCTCTGTGCCTCACACTGTTCCTGGGCTACTTGTCAGACTCAGTGCAGTGTAGGCATCTGCCAGGCTGCCATACCATCCAGGCAGTAATGGCAGGAAAGGAAAGTCTGCGCGTGTTTAGTTCAGACGCGACTCTGTCAACAGTTTTTGTCTGGGCCCCTCTGAGTCATGCACAGGGACCTGCAGGGCGGAGGGCTGACTGGCCACTTTGTGTGCGCTTGCTGGATTTCAAGAACGGGACAGTAGTGCCTGGAATTGAATGAACAGGTGCTATAAAAGAGAAAAATCTAGCTGGGCGTGGTGGCTCACGCCTGTCATCCCAGCACTCGGGAGGCAGAGGCAGGAGGATTGCTGAGTTCGAGGCTTGCCTGGGCTACATAGTGAGCTCAGGGCCAGCCTGAGCTACAAAGCGAGACCCTGTCTCAAAAAAAAAAAAATCTATTTGGGATCTGCTTGGAGACCACAGTTCCCTCTTCACATAAAGAAGCTCTTGGTAAAGCAAAATAGAGGAAGAGCACTGATGCTGTTAACTTGGGTAACTCTGTGCCCCAAAGTCACCCCAGAGTACTACCACACAAAGAGAGCTCACTGAAGCCATTTATGTATGTTATTTGGAGCCTCTTTGAAATAGTCACCCAGTGAAGACAAATTTATAATTTGATACCATGTAATTAATAAATTTTGACTTTTTTTTTTTTTGCAATGATGCAGTTATCCTGAGTTCTTTTGCCTGATTTCAGATTGCTAGGGGCTGCTTTTTCTACTCTGGAAGCATAAGAAACATCAATTGTTGCCTTAATGGGAAGATGAGCCCAGTTTTAACAGATGTCCAGTTCAGAAAACGTGAAACGTGAGCCCTTCCGAGAGCAGAGGTCTGAAGGTGTTAGGTAGTAATGGAGCCCAGCAACAACTATTTTTAATTCAATCGTGTTGAAAGAGCCCAGCGATCTAGGCCCACTTCACCAACTCTGAGTGCTGAGTTAGTGTCTTTACTGCCCTGGGGCTCAGCTGATTTGTCTGTAAAACAGGAGCTCTGACTAGCCTGTGCTTGTGGTGTCTTAAGTCGTCCATATTCTGCAATCCCACGTGCAGCATGCTGGTGATGTCTTGCGGAGATGTGGATTTCTGTCATACATAGCGAAGTTTCCCTGGCTTCCTCCCTCTACCTGTCCCTGCTCCTCCCACTGGCAGAGGCTGGAGAGACTGGTGAGCTGCTTCTCATCTCCGGGCTGCGTAGCTTGAAGTAACAGTTCATCCAGTGTGCAGGTGCTGTGGACACGCGGGGCACCTTAGGATCCCTGAACGCCGAGGGCCTTTGAGGGATCAGACTTCGAGGTCCTGCACTGCTTTGCAACACAAGAAAAGACAGCACGGAGCATATATAGTTTTATTGGTTATAAACCAGATGCACATTGCTGGGAATCTGGAGACTGCAGCGAGAAAGTAGGGTGCTCAGCTCATACATTTGTTCTTTGACTTGAAAAGTTCAACAGTCTATCAAAGGCATTAGAAAAAGTCTAATGAGATTGTTATAGAGAAAAACAATAGAAGTTCCTGAGTGGATGACTTTAAGGATACTCTTCGGGGCTCAGCCACCTGCGTCTAGCAAGGACCTTCCATTAGGGAAAGTTTTTACAACAGGCAGAAACTTTTATTTGCCTCATGCATGCTTTTGGATCTCATTCACTTGAGAAAGAACTATTCTTCCATTGACACTCTCCTGTGTGATGGCCTTGATCTTGGGAGCTGCGGATGCTGTGGGAAAGAGCATCAAGAAATCACTGCCGCGCCTTCTCCATCATTGGAACTGTGTTTTTGTTCAGTTACCTAGTCTCTTCCCTTGAAGCTGCACTGTACCTCCAAAATAATCACTTTAAGCACTATGGCGGACCCCGCTCCCTGAGCAATATGGCGGACTCTGCTCCAGAGAAGAGTCCCACAGAGGATTTTCCCTCTGCCTCCCAAGGAATGAAAGTTTGTGAACAAGAGCATCTTTTGGAGACCAATACATTCACGCTAGGTGTCCCTGATCCAGACGCTGGTCTCTAGCCACAGGTCCCTGAGGAGTGTTTTCCACGCTTGTGGGCTGTGTGACTCTTGGATCACAGTCTATGGGGACACCTTATTTGAAGGTCAAGGAAGCAAGCCCTGTGGATGGGTGGGAGGCCTGGATGTTTGTCACACCTGCTGCTCTTGAGGCTGTGCTTTGTCTGAGTAAGGCTCAGTGAATCCACCCAAAACCCTGGGAACTGAAGCCAGTAACCGAGATACAGGGGAAAGCACCATTAAAATCAAACCTGTCTCATACGCTGCTCAGACCTCGGGGGACACGGTGCACATCAGGGCCGACGGGAACTTAGGTGATTTAGTTGCTTAGGCGTTTAGTAAATAGCTTCCGTCACTTAGCCGAGATTTAATACTATTAGTTACCCTTTTAATCTACATTATTGTTGGCTTAGAACTTTCATACATAGGCTGAGAAGCCTTCACCCAAAAGCCTGAATTCTGAATTTCCGAGGACTCATAAGATGTTGCAAATGGAAAATTCCACACCGTGGAACTTCGCTTCATAAAAACGTGTAAAATTCCCCACAGGCCCGGCGTGCAAGGCGTGTATGAAACATAAAGGGATTTCATGTTCAGACTTGGCGCCCGTCCTCAAGGTATCTCGCTGTGTAGCCTGAACAAATCCAAAATTTTTTAAAAAATCTCACATCAGAGACGCTGCGGATCCCAGGCCTGTGGGTGAGGGCTACTCCACGCGAGGGTGGGAACAACAGTGAGATCTCGCCGTGCTCCGTGTCACCTCGTTTTTGAAATTAATTGAAAACTCCCGGCCATCTGGGAACACTTTAAAAGTTGAACGCGGGGCACTCGGGGACACCGTGAGGCCATGACCGCGACAGAAGCGTGAACAAGCCGGGCGTGACAGAAGCAGGTCGATCTCAATACATGAAAGAAGTTGTTTTACCTTTCGTGCTGGACTTAGATTCTTCCACTTCCCTACAAAAATGAGGAAAAGTTAAAACTCGTGTTAGTGTTGGCAACAGTCACCGCATCTCGGGATGAGCCAACCTCGCTGTGCTGCTCGTAAATCCTCAGGTCTTTAATGAGGATAATGGAGCCAGGACGGTCGGGGTCACGAGTTCACGGAGAGCCTGGGCCCAGGGGGCGGTGAGGACAGCTCCCCAGGCCGGGCCAGGAGGATTCCTCCAGACGACCCCCTCCCGCCGCCCGCCGCGGGGACCCCCGCCTGGACCTCCTCTAGGTCTGGCGTCTCAAGCCAGGAATCCCGGGGTCCCCAGGCTGGGCCGAGTTTGGCCCCTGGTTGTCTTGTTCACAGGCTTTGAAAAACCGTCCTCTCCTTTCGTAGGGCCATGGGATGCAGTGCCCTATCATGGCTACTCTTTCCTGGGCGGTCAGGATAGCAAACTGAAGGTCCAGACACCCTGATGGCGCAGGGATCGCTCCCTGCTGTGAGGTTAAAACATTCCCTCTACACGTTCTGAGTTATTCGTTGTTTTTCTTAGAGACGTTCACATGTTCGTTTGAACGGTTCCTGGGTCTTAGCAGCAGGGAGAGGCGGCCTCGCAGCTCGCGCTGCTGACGCGGTGTCTTCAGAGACCCTCGCGTCCCCGGTGTCCGTTCGTGAGAGCCCCTGCGCGCCCCCAGGAGCCCCTCCTGCGCCCCGGCCTCACCCGGCGCTGTCGCCCTCCAGGAGCCGGCGGTAGGTGGCGATTTCCTTCTCCAGGTGCGTCTTGATGCCCAGCAGCACTCTGTACTCGCGGTTCTGCCGCGCGAGGCCGTGGCGCAGCTGCAGCAGCTCCTCCTCGTGGCGGGAGATGGCGCGCTGCAGGTCGCGGAGCTGGCAGGCGCGCCGGGCCTGCGTCTCCGACAGCACGTCCTCCAGAGCCGACTTCTGCAAAGGGAAGCGGCGGCTGCCTTGCGCTAAGGACTGGCCGGCCGGCGTGCCCAGTCCGGCCGCGGAGCCGAGTGCGGGGGGCTGGGGGCTGGGCACCAGAGCTGGGACTTCTGACGCCGTTTTCTGGGCGCAGAGCCGCGGCCTAGGCAGCTCCCGGGAGCCCAGTGCCAGGCTCTCGCTTGGCCTTGGGGCTGGGCGCACGCGCCTGGCTCCGGGCCGCCAGGTCATCGCCGGCCAGAGGGAACCCCAAGGAGGCAGCAGGGGCTTCCGGGGCCGTGGCCTGGGCAGCGGAGCCCGAGGGCTCGCTCCCACCCTCACCCCCTGCCGCCCGCTCGCAGCCTGTCTCGCCTGACTCACTCCTGGGTGGGAGGGTCTGCAATCTGCCGCCCGCTCCTCCTGCTCCTTCCGTGTCCAGCTCTCAGTGCTGCCAGCAGTGCCAGGCGGGGAGGGCGTGGGGCCCAAGGTGCGTGGCACAGACCTGAGAGCGGTCGCAGCATCCTCAGAGCTGTGGGCACAGCCCCGCTGCTGTTTCCGTTATCACTATTGTCACCTTGGTGATGCCCATGTAAACACATTTTAAATGGCTTATAGGTACCATTTAGGGAAATATTATGGTCTCATTCGTGGGGGGTGGGGGGTGTGCCTGTGCCTGATACATCTTGGTTCTTATTTTCCCCAATTCCTCTACTTTTCCTCTCCCCGCCGCCATCTACCAAAGCTTCGTTTCTGTTTTCCTTCGTCATATTTTTCTTCCCTTCCCCCACTTCCCCTAACCTTTGGACCTTTGCTTCCTATTTCATATCATCTCGTAAGAATTAACATCACACCACAATGACACACGTGTACCCATGTTTATAGCGGCACAGTTTACAGTAGCTAAATGTTGGGAACAGCTCAAATACCCATCAGCAGGACACTGGCTAACAAGGATGGGGTTCTCTTCTAGAGTGAAGTACTACTCAGCCAAAAAGAGTGATAAATTAAAGACCTTTATAGCTAAAGGGATGCCCGTGGCGGCCACATTCTTAAGTGGAATAAACAGGACATGTGTCCGCACTGGAAGGTTTCTCCTTCCGGGTGTGAGGGCCTCAGGCGTAAGCGAGGGCTGTGCACGTGTGTAATGTTCGCGCCGGACACCGTTTACCGCGTGGCTCTGCACACAACGAACCGACTGCGTCCTCTCGGGACGGAGGGAGAGCGGTGCTGGCCGTGAGGGGAGCGGTCGCGGGGCCCAGGACTCCGCCCCGACATCACGGGGTCTCACTGCTGTCCTGCTGGCGGGTGGCCTTGGCCCGTTCCCCTAACGGCCCGGCGCCCCGGTTTCCTCACCTCCACACCGGGACACAAAGACCTCCCTGGAAAGGCGCCGTGAGGAGGAGCCGCGGCCTCTGCCCGGGACCGAGGGAGCCCGGCCGGCCTCCGGGGGCGCAC
Source organism: Thryonomys swinderianus (assembly GCA_004025085.1). Taxonomy (NCBI): domain Eukaryota; kingdom Metazoa; phylum Chordata; class Mammalia; order Rodentia; family Thryonomyidae; genus Thryonomys; species Thryonomys swinderianus. Next base: position 3,063 of record PVIC010004289.1, on the reverse strand, counting down.
ACTCACCCTGCTGTGCTGGGCCTGCAGCTCGATCTCCAGGGCCTGGAAGGTGCGCTTGAGCTCCTGGACGTCGCCGTGGCCGCCCTGCACGGCCGTGGGGCCGGGCGCCTCCTGGGACGTGGCCGCTGACTGGGGACCGAGCGGAGCCGGCGTCAGCGTGGTGCCCACAGAGCCGGAGCCCGGAGTGCGCCCGCCCCCCTTACCTGCTCCTTGAACCAAGTGTCCAAGTCCTGGTGCTTCTTCTTTATCACACACTCGTACTCCTGCCTCATGTCCTCCAGCACCTTGACCAGGTCCTCCCCGGGGGCCGCACGCACCTTCACGCTGACCTTGACGTCGTCCGGCACCGGGCGCCCCTCCATTTCCTGACCACGGCACAGGAAGAACCAGGTCAGAGGGACCGACGGAAGCCTGAACGGTTGTGTTGACTGACAGCCGTAAAGGGACCCTTAAAAAACTCAGCCCTGGTGGAACAAACACTTCCCCTGATGCAGTTTGGTTTCTTAGTTACTACTTTCCAGAAACCCAACATTATACTTTTTTTCTCTAATAATTTTTTTTTTTTTGCTTTTTGAGACAGGGTCTCGCTTTGTAGTTCAGGCTGGCCCTGAGCTCACTATGGTGCCCAGGCAAGCCGCTGCGAACTCAGCAATCCTCCTGTCTCTGCCTCCCAAGTGCTGGGATGACAGGCGTGAGCCACCACGTCCGGCATTGTGGCATGTGGCGTTGATTGTTGGTGGGCGTGTCTCCATGCCCAGCATTCTATGTGGTTACCGGGGATCGAACTCAGGACCTTGTGCTTTGTGAGGCAGGTGCCGGAACCACTGAGCTAACCCTCCGGCCCTTTCTCTAATAATTTAATAAAAGAAAGACTAGAGCAAGACAGGTGCTCGGGTGGCTTCGCTGATTACTAATCTAATCTGTGGTTGAAAATATTTCAGGAACGCTTGTGCTAGCTCAGCGATGCGCTTCTGTCTAGAAAATGTTTCTTGGTGTAGTGACTGTACAATAAAGGGGTGCAAATCGCGGGTCTTAGGTCAAAGCTTTTGGGAAGCCGCTCAGTAATGAAAAGCCAAAAGGTGCAGGAGCTTTTGCAATCTTGTGCTTTACACTTTGGTCGGGCTGTGACGCCCATAGTATTTCATGAAAACCAAGCACCAGCAGGAAGGGTTTAATTAACAACACTGTCTAACCAGCTATTCAGAAACCTGGCTCTTTGATGTTCCAAAGTGACGTGTGTTGGCCTAAAATGGGGATTGTTTTTCTATCATTTTATCAGCCTCCGTTCCTTGAGATGAATGGTAAATGCTTTTTGAAATCAAGATGGTTAATATTTGCCACCAGCTATGTTTACTTTGGCCCGTGGTGGCCTCTCTGTGCTCTGTTGGCCCCGGTTGGCTCTGCCCTGGGTCAGAGAAGCTCAGGGTCACATTTCTTGGCCTCGTAACAGATGAGCCAACAACCCAGGTGAACACCGCGCGTCAATACGAGTGTTGGCCGGTTCATCGTTCAGGATGTTCACACATTAGCGGTTTTATTTGGCATCTGAGTCGGTAACCCTAACAATGGAAAATTTAGCTATTTTTGTGACTCTGTGTGGTGATGTCGGGCCGTGTGAGCAGGTCAAGAGCCACGCCGGCCCCCGGGAGCTCCTGGCCGGTCGCACCTGTTCGTGCTGCTTCTTCATGAGGATCAGCTCTTTCCGCATGCCCTCCACCTCCTGCTCCAGGTCCGTGGTGACGATGGTCAGGTCGTCCAAGGTCTTCCGCAGGGCCTCCACTTCGATTTCCAGGTCTCTCTTTAAGGAATGCTCATTCTCATACCTTTTTTGGAAGGAAGGAAGAGCACAGCTGTGGCTGGAGGCCACGGACCCGGATCCGCCCGAGCTCAGAGCGAATCTCGAGAGCTTGGACATGGGCAGGGCGCCCCCTGGGGCTGCTCCGGGCGGTGGTGCCTTTCCAGGCGGCCAGCTTTGCAGCTGAGTAGGGGAAACAGCCACGTACGCACCACCCAGATTGGACAGCCATTAGCATTTTGCCGTGAACCTCCCCCACAGGCACAGCTTAAGTTTTTCAAAGCAAATATGCAGTATAACAGGCATCATGACATTTTAACCCTATTATCTTTTAGAATGCGTTTATTAAGAAAAAGTATTTTTCTATGTAAGCAAAATAAAATGATCCAAGCTAAGAATGAATGATCCCTTAGCATCGCCTGGTCCTGATTGGTCCTCACGTTGCCCCATGAGCCACGTGTTTCATCTCTGGCTTGTTCACGCCGCAGGGCACAGGGACGTGGTGCAGGCGGCCACTGTGGCTTTTCAGTCTAACTCAGCAGGACTCTAGCTGTGGGTCACGGGAAGGCGAATTTCTGTTCTGTGGCACGAGCGAACCCCAAACTCACAGTACTCACTTGAGGTTGAAGTCATCCACCGCCATCCGGGCGTTGTCGATGAGTACGAGGATGTGAGCGTTGGCTATCTTGCCGTCCACTATCTGCAGAACACAGACTAGGTCATTTCCACGCACACACCGCGCCTCTGCCCCAGCGTCTGGGTGCGATGGTCAGCGCAGACAGCTCTGCAGTGGCACCCAAGGACCCACTGGGCACTTGCAGGGCACAAGCACGGAACAGTTTCTAGAAGGATCTGACCGGATGCCAGTTCCACTGTTTCTTTTTTTTTTTTGAGACAGGTTCTCGCTTTGTAATTCAGGCTGGCCCTGAGCTCACTATGTAGCCCAGGTAAGCCGCCGCGAACTCAGGAATCCTCCTGTCTTTGCCTCCTGAGTGCTGGGATGACAGGCGTGAGCCACCACACCGGGCACTGTGGTATGTGGTGTTGATTGCTGGTGGGCGTGAGTCACCACACCCAGCATTCTATGTGGTTACCGGGAGTGAACTCAGGACCTTGTGCTTGCGAGGCAGGCGCCAGAACCACTGAGCTAAATCTCCGGCCCTCCACTGTTTCTTTTACACTGAGTTTTCTTCCTTCCTTCCTTCCTTCCTTCCTTCCTTCCTTCCTTCCTTCCTTCCTTCCTTCCTTCCTTCCTTCCTTCCTTCCTT
>PVIC010004288.1:53131-63678 GCA_004025085.1 Thryonomys swinderianus | reverse complement strand
TTCAGGCTGGCCCTGAGCTCACTATGGTGCCCAGGCAAGCCGCCGCGAACTCAGCAATCCTCCCGTCTCTGCCTCCCGAGTGCTGGGATTACAGGCATGAGCCACCATGTCCAGCATTATATGTGGTAACCGGGGATCGAACTCAGGTCCTTATGCTTGCGAGGCAGGCGCCGGAACCACTGAGCTAACCCTCCGGCCCCTATCCTAATTTTTATATTCTGAAGATTGAAACTAAATTCTAAGCTGCAACAAAATTCACTCAGGCTAGAGCTTATCTTTATCAGTTTTTGTAACAGTCTTGTCTTCTTGTATAGAGTTTAAGAACATAAAGGAGCTAGGCAATATTACTTAACCTTGAGTGAATATTAAAATCTTTTTTACAGCTTTCTAATAAAATTAACTTACAATAATACCAACTTTACAGGGCTCATTTGACATTTACTTAACTTAAATAGTAGAACTTAAATAGCATAGTTCTTAACATAAATGATTATTCCTTAAAAGTTGGCTACTGCTAAGTCCAATTGTCCTTATTTTAAATTTAAATTTTGCTTTAGTTTTTTTGTTTTGTTTTGTGTTTTGAGACCAGGTCCCACTTTATAGTTCAAGCTGGACTTGAACTCACTGTGTAGTCCCAGTTAGCCTCAAATTCACAGCAAATCCTCCTGCCTCTGCCTCCCAAGTGCTGGGATTACAGGATTGAGGCATACGCCTGGCACTGTGGTATGTGGTACCAGAAATTGAACTTGGGACTGTGTGCCTAACAGGTAGATGCTGGAGCCACTGAGCTAAATTCCTGGTCCTGCTTTGTGTTTTTTGTTTTTTTTTTTTTTGAGATGAGGTCTTTCTGTGTGGTTCAGGGTGGCCTTGAGCTCACTGTGTAGCCCAGGCTTCCCTTGAACTCATAGGGTTCCTCCTTCCTCAGCCTCTTGAGTACTGTGTTTAAAATTGTGTGCCACATACCTGGGTCCTGTTCTTATTTATTTTATCAAAGGCCAAATAATATTTTATTTTGGTTATATATCTTCTAGAATGCTATTTTCTAAATCATATAATATTACATAGTAATCATATATATATACACACACACACACACACACACACACACACACACACACACACACACACACACACTGTGTCCAAAAAAGTGAGAGAAAATAGCTAAACAACTGGTTTTGCCTTGTTGAGGGTCTTTGAAAAGACTAAGAAAATCATAAAATATCCTTAGTTTTGAGTTCTTAGGTAATGGTTTGATAATGTTATTCGTTCTTTACCACAAATGGAAAGTGTGGCAAATCAGTGGTTTTGGCTTAATATTTTCTGTCCTAAGCTAATTAGGATCACGGTATATATCTATATATCCATATCTATATAGATAGATATCTATGTAGATATATAGATGTAGATATATATATGATCTTATATATATGATCTTATATATGTATATGGTTTTATATATATATATATATATATATATATATATATATATATATATATATATATATATATATATGGTCTTGTTAAACATGAAAATGGAATTCTGCTCTTCCAGGAATTTCAGACATTTAAGTTCTATCTCAAGCATGAAATGGAAGAATCATTGCAATAAACATACTTTTTTCCTGCTATTCCAGTACGTCTCTGACACAGAGAAGCAGTAGCCACTGCTCCCACATATACAGGTGGGAGAAAGATGGTGGAAGGCACAAGCCACAGTATCTTTTCTCTTCTACTGCCAAAGGCTATTGAAAGGTGTGGATCCCAACATGCACACCCCACTGTAGGCAAGTGCAACTACATCTTTTCCTTGGAAGCTGGTTTAATTATACATAGCTGCTACTTGATTATACCTCAGAGGGGTCTTACCTTGGCTCTGAAGTGGTTTATTAAATTCTTGTTGCTGACCACATACCCTAATTTTCCTGATAGCTATTGATGTTGAACAATCTACCATAAAATTAAATGGGTTACAGTAATAATTATTTTCTTTTTCATAATTATGTGGGTAAGGAATTTAGCCAGCATTTGGAGAAACAATTCATAACTAGACTTTCTGAATGGTACTCAGCTACCACCTGGTTGGTTCAAAAGAGACTTGGTGTTCTCCAGAATGTCTGCTGGGTAAACTCAACTGGCCTTGTCTTTCTCCATATAATCTTTACATCAGGGGATGTAAAGTCTGAGGCACAGTTCCAGAGTGACTGTCCCAAGAGAACAAAGTGAAAACTGCATGGGTCCTTTTGATATAGTCCCTGAAGTGATGCAGGACCATGTGAGCCTGATTCTGTTGCTAAGAAGGGACTTACATATCTGCCCTAGATTTAAGAAGGTTGATGAGCATACAGTATGTATAAGTACTTCAGCTGTGTTTCACTGAAAGGATATCTTTAGAGATGAGCTTGTCTAGATTTAAAAAAAAAAAAACTTTGAACTTTTTATAATTCCAATGATGCTTTTGTGACCTTTATAACTTGGAATCAGGCTCTGCTGATGCCAACACCTATGTTGTTCCATGGAGTCATCTACCATCTTCTTTGTGGGAATTTGGTTAAACTGCATTAATTTCAAGACGCTGATTGTCATATGTGAATTGATAAAGGAATCTAAGCTTGTAACACTAAACTTCAGATTATGGACTATAACCCCCCCCCAGTAAATATCTACCTGGAATACTCAATTAATTGTTAATTGTTCAATTTAACTCAATTAATTAATTAATTATTCAATTTAATTATTATACATAATCTGACCCATGTTTAATATATGATTTCCTTCCAGTTTTACTAACCATTGAAATTGCCTTAAATAGTTACTGTGCAAAATCTGCTGATTCCATTGCCTGATGCTGTTCTGTTGAAATAACATTCGTTCTGTTCTCCCTGCTTCTGTTTTCCTTCTTGTAGTCTGATTTATTTTAAATCCTTTAAAAACCTGACACAGTCCATAACACTTTTCTGACTGGAGGTCTACAATTCTGTTCTTACAGAGTTCTACCATTGCTCGCTCTTGTCTGTGACATTGGCCCTTTGCTGGTCCTGAAACATGACAAGCATGTTCTTCCTGGGCCTTTGCACTTTCACTTCTCTCTGCTTGGGGATACTCTTCCTCCTGATAGCCACACAGTTCATTCCCTTACTTCATTTAGTTCCTGATGTTCGAATATCTTCTTCCCAGAGTCTATTACTTGACTACGTTCTGCGAAATAGGAGCTATTCCCATACCACTCCCCCGTTATCTCACCAATGTTCATCAGCACATGATAAACTTTATATTGAGTTGCTTGCTTGTTCCTCTTTATCTGTTTCTTCTAGAACAGAAATGCTGTGAGGACAGAGCCTATCTGTGTTATTTAGGCTCATAGCCTAGCCCGAACTGGAGAAGGCTTTCAGTAAGTGGATATGGAAAGATTTTTTTAGGTATAGTAATATAAATCATTTTAATAAAAACCAGACGACTCCTTAGTGATTTTAAATCCTCTACTTATATGTGTTTTTAGATTTGGCCAGTTCAACTAGTGCAGACTAGATTGCTGGTTCCTCCTCCCAAGGTTACATGTGTTATAGTCTGTGTTTGTCCACAAAATCCAAAGAATAAGGCAAAAGGAACCCTCTTTTATGGTGCTAGTAACTCACAAAATGCCTCCTTTGAAGGCTCAATCATTTCTTTTAATTTTTCACATTTTCATAGTCACGCATTGCACTCACTCTTAATTTATTCTGTTCAGCAGTTAGGCAGCAAATGTTGGTTTACTTTAATTAAAAAGCTACTCAAATTAAACCAACATTATTTAGAGTTATGTTAAAGATAACACCATGTATCAAGTAGTAATTAAAACTCTATATGTGCATATAATGAAGAACTGGATAGAATTTTTAAAAATGTTTCACTTATGATGCCCACATTGTTCAAAGTAGGCATGAAATATCATTTATTTGTTATCCAGAAATTCAGACAATGCTTTCATATGCCATCTTGCTTATGTTGGCAGATTAATTTCAGTCTTTCCACCTACCATTTTCAAGTTACATAGAATTTTAAGCTACTTAAACGGGACTAACTCTAAAATGTGGTCATTGATGCTGAGGTACTTCTACGTCTAAACCAGTATAAGACATTACAGTCATTAACCATGAGGAATATTAATATAATTAATAATTGAATAGGCAGTACAGCAAAGGAAGGCTATAGGGACTTACTGTGCAGATCTAGGAATGACTTTTACATTCTGAAATAGTTGAGAAAAATTCCATGAAGACTATTTCAGGACATGTGCGAATTACTTGAAATCCACATTTTATTGTCTGTATTCAGGTGTTACTGGCATGCAGCCAAAAGTCTTTATTTATGTAGTGTACATAACCCTCCATGGCCACTTTTCCCCTAAGGCAGAGCTAGATTGTTACGGGAGAGGTTATATGGCCTACAAAGACTAAAACACAGGTGTTTTTTTTTTTAATCTTTTCAGAAAAATGTTCTCTAACTCTGATTCAATACATTGACCCCAAAACTTTGTCCCCAAACTGTGTTCATCAACATTAACTGAGGAAAACAAGAGCCAATTCTCTTTCCTCCTGACCCATGTATTCATTGGTTGTAGAGCAGCTTCAGGACTTGGCCTCTGGGTTTCTAACCTCTGAGGGGAGTGTGCCCTTCAGTAGGTTTTGAATGCATGAACTTACTGTACGTGGATCCCTTCATGTTGTTCCAGGCAGCTAGTTTGAGTACCGTGTTTTCTCATTGCAATTTTTTTGAGATAACTGAAGATTAACATGAAGTGTCAGAAATAATAATATGACCCCCATATCCCTTCTCCTAGTTTCCCCTCATGGAAATATTTTGCAAGAATATAGTGCAATATCACAAGTAGGATGCTTATGTTGAAACAATCTATCATATTCATATATTTCTGCTTGTATCCTTTGGTGTCTGTGTGGTTAGTTTCACACGATTTTATCACATGTTCAAATGATTTCTGTTCTTTTATTTTAAAATTAATATTTTCCTGGTATAGCTTTTCATTTTTTACTTTCAACTCTCCTATGTGGAATCTGAAATGAGTTTCATATAAACTATGTATGATTTTTGTCTTTTTTATTTAATTTCCACTCAACAATTTCTGCTTTTTAAGTAGTATGTTTTAAATTATGTGCATTAAGTAAAAGTCAAATAACTAAATATAATTTTTATGACTTTGTAAAAGAGGAAAAATTGAGTATAACTCTAATGATACTGATTTCTAATATAGAGCTAGAGCAGACTCATTTCAGTATTATCTTCCATTTAGGGAAGATTAGTGTATTTAAATCATGTACATTTTTGATATATTACTAATTGTGTTTACTATTGTATTTACTTTTAAATATGTGCTTTTTCTGTTTGTGACCACATTCTCTTTCTTTCTTCCTGTGCGTTACTTGAGCATTTTAACCTATACCTGTATAACTTACAAAAGTCTACTGGTATTGATATGTAATCACTTTAAGAATAAAACCTTAATTTCCTTTACTTTCATTTACCCTTTAAATATCATTGTACTGAATCAAATAGCTTATACATCTACTGTGCGTAGACTGTGTATGTGCCTTATATGTGTTCTTCCTGTGGTTTAGTTTTCCTTACAAATATTCCAAGTTTACTGTGTTGTTTCTGTTTGTGGAACTTTTAGTCTTTAAGGATGGGCTTGCTAGCCACAAAAGGTTTTCCTTTCATCTGCAATATCTTTCTAACAAATAGTTTCATCAGTGTAGTATATTAAATTGTGATCCCCCAGAAAATACATCCTGGATATTCTGGATTATTCAGTGCAAATCTGTATCCTCATACTCTGGGGGCCTGATTCAGGTGGTTCCAAAGTATTAGCAAGATATTATCTCAAAAGAAAGAGAGGGAGGGGGAAGGGGAGAGAAGGAGATGGGGGGAGACAAAGAAAGAAGGGCGAGGGGAAGAAGAGGGTGGGGGAGGGGAGACTGAGAGAAGAAGAGGAGGATGAATAAGAGGAAGAGGAGGGCTGCCATTACCCCTGCGCAACTACCCTTTCTTTGATTGTTTTAGCCTCTCCTCTAAATTAGGATGACATAGATGTTGGACCTTTTCCTATTGCCTTGCTGATGCTTAAGTTCTGTTCATTGTTTTACTTTTCTTTGTGTCTCAAATTTTTTACCTCATTTTTCTATCTTCACATATACTCATTCTATCTTCTATCATCTTTATAATTAAGCCCCTCCCAGTGATTTCATTTCTTTTCTTTTCTTTTTGAGACAGGGTCTCACTTTGTAATTCAGGCTGGCCTTGAGCTCACTGTGTACCCCAGGCTAGCCTGAAACTCACAGCAAACCTCTTCCCTCTGCCTCCTGAGTGCTGGGATTACAGGTGTGAGTCACCATACCTGCACTGTGGTATGTGGTATGAGGGGTCAAACTCAGGACCTTGCACTTGCCAGGCAGATGCCAGAAGCACTGAGCTAAATACTCACACCCTCTAGTGATTTTCTTAAATTTTATTGTATTTTTCTGTTCTATAACTTCTTCTTCATACTGTTTAGCTTTTCTTTCTTTGCTGAAACTTTCCATTTTTTCGTTCAAGAACATTTACTGTGAAAGCATTTTTGTAACAATTGGTTTGAAATCTTTGCCAGATAATTCTATCCAATTACCTCATTGCTTTTCTTCTCATTCAAGTTATAATTTTCTTGGTATGATAGATGATTTTTAAAAATTATACCCTGGGCATCTTGTATAGTTCATTAAGAGATTCTCAGCCCTATTTAAATGTGTTAGGCTAGCACATAGTCATTGTGTTTATCATTACCCTGTAGATCCTAACATATTTTAGTGGTCTGTGTTCTAGAGACAGTTTAACTTTTAAACTGTTTTTGATATTATTTGGCTAGCTTTGGTTTATCTGGTGCTACTGGGTCTCCCATGGGTTTTTAGCATCTGTGGGGGTCATGGAGTATGACCTTTTCTTTTTTTTCTGGTATTCTTCCATGTACTTTGCTTCCCAACTTCCATAAAATGAGCATGTTGTTCCATCATGCCCATCCACCATGATGCTTTTGCCTTGGGTCTAGATGACCGTGGCCTAAACTTTGTGACGTGTGAGCCATGTTAAACCTCTTCTGCTTTATGTCAGCCATTTTGTTCAACAAGGGGAAACCGATCATACAGTGGTATATGCATGTCTTGGTTTCACGATGACAACAAGGCTCCCCTGGCCAAAATCTTAGAGGTATGTCATCATTCCTGCCTATAAGAAATAGGGGTATTTCTCTGACCAGGAGCTTATTGTGCCAGCTCCCCAGTAACCACTCTTGTATGTCTGGTGTGGGGTGCCAAAGGTAAGATGGGTAGGGGTAAGGAGATTTCTGGCCACGGTATTGGCAGTCACTCTCTTCTTGATGCTGCTGGGACCCTGGGTATCTTTTGGCAAGGAACAAGTCTCAGCCCAAAACTAATGATTTTTGTGGCCATTTACTTTTTGTTGGCCCACCAACTCTTTTCTTTTTCCAGGTGGGTTACAATGTCACCTGATGTTGTCAGACAGTCTTTTTGACTACAGGGGGGAGTGTGACTACCTAGATGGCCTATATTTTGGGATTAGAAAAGGTTTGTTCTGGACTATCTTTCTTTGTTGGGTGGGGGATGTAAGATTCTATGCTGCTATTTTTTTTAACTCTGATTCTGAGGTCTCAAACAAGTTATCTTCTTTTAGAAGTTCATCTTTGATTATCTTTTTGCTATTTCTGGGTTGAAAAATTCTACTAGGTATGGAGCTCAGAGAAATGGGATTATACCGTTTTGTCCAGACCCAAAATCTTATATAAACTTTTTATTCAACATAGAAGAAATGTCTTATGTATGGTTGAATTTGTGTTTCCCAGTGATATGTGTTCAAGCTCCTCACCCTAGTAGAAATGACTTTATTTGGAAATTGATATGGCACCCTTGTAATTAGTTGAGGTACTACCTCACTAGCAGGGCCCTTATTCCAAAATGATTTGTGTCTTATAAGAAGACATACAAATGTGAGATGATGATGTCATGTGATGAGAGAAGCAGACCTTGATGTGCTATAGCTGCAAGATATTCCTATGTGCACCAGCAAACTACCAGAAGCTGGGAAGTGACAGGGAAGGAGTCTCCCCGAAGTGTTTAAAGGGGGCACAGTGGTGGGCACAACTTGATTTTGGACTTGGCTCCCAGAATTGTGTCAATAAGCTTTGTTGTTTTAAGCCACCAATAACTGATCTACAAAAGTAGTACACCCCATATTCTGAAAATCATTTCTAACCAGAAATAAATATGACCTGGCTAAAGTATTGAACTACTGGTGGTTCACAAAAGGATCACATATTTTCATAGTTAAATGCTGTTAGCCATCATGAGCATCTGTGGTGTCCAGTGATTTCTGAAAGAAAGAACACAAAGCAGTGAATTTCCTACATTTCTTTTTATAGAATTTTCTTTTTGGATACCTACTGACTGTGATGCACAGTTAGAGACAAATCCTTCATTGTACATTTTCCTGTATTTTCCCTCTAAATTCTTTACACATTCCACAAACTAGTCTTCTTCCCTCTAAATTAACTCCTTCCAGATGATCAGTCCTCCTACTCTTTCAGCATAATGGAGGTTCAAAAAATGAGTTTCTTCAATTCCCTGCCTGTTGTCTCCAAGGCAATGTGAAATCTATTTTGCTTTTCCTCCTCCATTGTGCAAAGATTTCTCTTTGAAGAGAAAATTGCTTCAAATCAACTAGGTCCATCTGGAGAGAAAATGTTGGGTAATGGAAAAAACATAATTTAGGTATGCTTTCTGGACTTTATAGAAAAATTCATAAAATGCCAAGGATTTAGCTCAAGTAGTACTGCACCTACTTGGAAGCATAGGGGCCCAAGTTTGATCCTGGTACAAAAGAAAGAAAGAAAGAAAGAAAGAAAGAAAGAAAGAAAGAAAGAAAGAAAGAAAGAAAGAAAGAAAGAAAGAAAGAAAGAAAGAAAGAAAGAAAGAAAGAAAGAAAGAAAGAAAGAAAGAAAGAAAGAAAGAAAGAGAGAGAGATTCATAAAGGAAAGCTGTGGAGTTAGTTATCTTGACTCTAATCAAGATTTAATTTTAAGAGGTCCCTTATAGTGATGGACAAGTCATGAGAAGACTGTTCTTGAAAAGGACAGAAAACACAGGCTGACACCTTGCTATCATGGGTTAAGCACTGAGCAAAAATGGTTGTCCAGGTAGAGCTGTAAACCTTTTGTGAGTCAGTTCACAGAGGAGGGGAGAAGACGTGCATCAGTTAACATGCATAACTGAGGATTCCAAACACTTTCATCAGCAGGCTGAATTCCAGTGCTGTTTCATAGAAATGTGAGTTAGGTACACATGTGAGCCACATATGTGAAAAGCATCTGATGAATCCATTTTAACTGTCTCTCTTTACTTAATCCAATACACCCTACATATTATCATTATAAGTGTAATTAGTGTAAAAATTTAGGCGCATTATATTCTTTTTAAATATTTTCTTTGGGCTCCCTGTTTTGCCTCTCACTTTGACTAGTGACAATGCAACTTTTCTATAGGCATATATATCTTGCTGCCACCATACTGAATAGTATAGGTGATACTGTGTTCCATTAGTGACTTCTAGTTTAGCATATATCACTGGTTTCAATCACCATTTAAATAACTATTGGAAATTATTTCCTAACTCTTTCAGGTTTCTTCCTTCTTGCCCTTACCATTGGCTTTTAGCTTCATATCTATAGATGTAGAAGAACAAAATGATGTTTCTTTGACCACTTCTTATATCAGGAGAATAAAAATATCATCATGCAAAAAATCTTACAAGCTTTTAAAACACTATATCATGTATTTATAGTGGCATGATTAATAGTGTCATACCAAGCCCCTTTGCTACAGTGCCTTATTTAATTCTGTCAATGATGTTGTGAGGTTTTCCAACTAGTGTTTCCTCCCACTTCCTAAACACACCTAAAATTTCAAAATGTCCAAAACTAAAAGTATTATTTTTCTTTTCTATACTTATCTTTCTTTCTGTATTCTTGATCTTGAAAAAGAGAATAGCATCACTTGCCCATCAGCCTACCTGGCAGACAACATAGACTGTACCTTGCCTTCCTTCTTTCCAAATGCCATATCTAGTTAACTACCAAGCCTTGCTGATAACTATATCATAAATATATCTTAATTCTTTATGATTCTTTTGCTTGTTTTGAGACAGGATCTTGCTTTGTTCAGGCTGGCTCTGAGCTCACTGTGTAGCCCAGACAAGCCTCAAACTCAGCAATCCTCCTGCCACTGCTTTCGAAGTGCTAGGATTACAGATGTGAGCCAACAAACCCAGCGTTGTGCTGTGTGGTACTGATTGCTGGTGGGTGTGAGTCACCACCCCTGGTATTGTTGTATGTGGTTACCGGGGTTCAAACTCCAGACTTTGTGCTTGCTAGGCAGGTGTCAGAACCACTGAGCTAAATCTCGGACCCCTAGATGTTTCTTTCTTTCTTTTTTTTTTTTTTTTTTTTTTTTTTTTCT
>PVIC010004288.1:0-53031 GCA_004025085.1 Thryonomys swinderianus | reverse complement strand
AGAGTTCTTCTGTTGGGACTCCTCTAGCTCTCAGTTTTAAATCCTGTTTCTTTAATCTCCAGTCAACTTAGGATGCTTACTGACTATGGAGATGTCGTATCCTAGTCTTTACATTTTTGTCATGTAAAGAAAAAAATATCACCTGAACTGAAACAGAATGTAAAATTCCACCACACCCTGTCTACCCATAGCCTGGCAACCAAAGGCAGCTACAGCAGAACAGGCAAGCTTCCAACCTCAGCACCCACTCTGCCCTCGCGTGGCTTGCTTTCGGGTGAATCCAAGGGAATTTTTCTGTCGAGTCTTTGTGGCTTTGTTTATCGCAGGTCCAGTTTAGCACTGGGGGTAGGAGAAGAATTCCTCAAACATTCTTAGGCTGACCTTTGGGGGTCATTGAAGCGGCATAATGTCCCAGGACTCTTTCAGGTCCATCGAGGCAGCCCTTGAAGTAGTTGATTCTGTCTGAGAAACAGAGTCACTGCTCCCTTCAAAACCACTGCCTTAAAGAAAGTCTCAGGCAGTCAAGATCCATCCCATGGACTGAGATTTTCTTGTTTTGCTCAATACACACCCATCTTTCCTCTTTCCAGTCAAGGCGCCCAGTCAAGTCTCAAGTTTAGTTACCGCCTACTGTATCTAAAACGCTCAAGCCTTTGTTTGTCCATGTGTTCATGAGTTCTCATTGCAGATATAGTTACTGAGCAGACTCTGAGCTAGATACTAGGGATAGCGGATCAAAGCAGGTAGGTGTAATTTTTACACTTAAAATTGTGTGAAGGCCATAAATGAGGCAGACAGGAAACAGAATAAAGTGATGGAGAGAAAAATAAAGGTTCTTTGGGAACTTGTTCACTTACCCTATCAACCCTCACTTCTGATCATTTAATTCACCTCAAGATGTTAATATTTGGGGATGACCTACAATGTAACAGCTCTTAATGACATGGTCATTTTTCAAATCATCTGTCTCTTTATTGTTCATTTTCAGAGGTCAAGTATTTCGACTATACTGTGATCAAGTGAGTGGATTGAGAGTATTAATAACGGCCTCAGGTTTTGTGTGCGTGCGTGTGTGTGCATGTGTGTGAACACTAGCATCCAAGCTGAGCTACGTGCACAGACAGGAGAAACCATCACAGTAACTGAAGTCAAGGATGAGCTCCCAACCCAAGGGAGGACAGCCTGCAGGTGATCTCACGGACGCTTGAGCTCCTCCCGGCGCTCTCCACGTTTCTCACCTATTCCTCTGCAATGTTCACATCTCACTGCTTCTGCCGCTAGGCTCAGTGCCCCCGCCCCGTCTGAGAGAGCTCATGGAAGGACTCCTTAGTACCACCGCTGGGCCAGTCATCTGCAACCGGGGGAACACTGCGGCAGCTCCCATGAGCGGGCAGCCGTGTGATGGAGAGAGGAAGATGGCACAGTGTACAGGAGAAGACATGGCAGCCAGATAGACAGGAGAATGAATGTTGATCTGCTATCCCCGGAAAGCAGACTACTGGTGTTTCTAAGTTGTAATACATAATGATATTTAGGATTCATGAAAAAGAAATTAAAATTCTAAGAATTGGGCCGGAGGGTTAGCTCAGTGGTTCTGGCGCCTGCCTCGCAAGCGCAAGGTCCTGAGTTCGATCCCCGGTAACCACATACAATGCTGGGCGTGGAGACTCACGCCCACCAGCCATCAATACCACATACCACAGTGCCGGGCGTGGTGGCTCACGCCTGTAATCCCAGCACTTGGGAGGCAGAGACAGGAGGACTGCTGAGTTCCAGGCTTGCCTGGGGCTCCATAGTGAACTCGGAGCCAGTCTGAACCACAAAGCGAGAGCCTGTCTCAAAAAAAAAAAAAAAAATTCTAGGAATTTTCAAATTTACAACTTGTTCTTAAAATATATCCACTATTACTTATACTCTTAAAACTCAATATTATGGCTATTTAGAAATATCTGTCCAATAAATGAGAAATACTAAATTTAGAGGTATTTACTAAAAACTATGGTTCACAAGAAATATTCAAACCTGGAAAATTCTAGGGATTATTATATGATACTATACAAAGATGAAATTTAGATCTTCCAAGAAGATTAGCAAGAATGTATCTCTATGGTCGATTTAAGAATTTATTTTGTTTCTCAAACTTATTGGCCACTGGAACACCTTTCGCAAGATTTGTAGAATCCCTACAAACATTCCCTACCCAGGCTGGGAACACGTGAACACACAATAGTTTTGAGAAGTGTGAGTCATTACACTGACCATTTCTCTTTCTGAATCTCTGTCCTGGTGCTCAGAAATCTTGACCTCCACTATGGGTTTCATCTGTCCTTTGTTCTTTTCTTGGTTTCACTTGAAATTTGTGAATTGCCTAGAATGAGGCAATACTCTCAGTTGGTTGTTAGAGCCTAATTCTTACAGAAGAATTTAAAATATTTTCTTGTTTTCCAGATTTTTCAACTGAGTTTTCTTAAATTTGGAATACTATGTCTTGTGAAAATTTGGAAAAGAAATCCTACCTGAAACATGCTATTATATAATTTCTAAAGAGATACATATTTCAAGTTCCAAAAATGGCTGAAAACTCTTAAAACAGCCTTCATTCGCAAAGGCAGCTTTTTGATGTGCCCATGTTGGGGTTCTTTCTTTCTTTGGAACAGAGATGGAATTAGTATATTTTATTCATATTCTCTAAGGCAGACTTCCAGTAGGCTCAGAAATGTCCCTTCTCCTAAGAATTACATCTTATCACAGGACAGCAGATGAACCTACCATACTTTGTTAATTTCCCAGTTATACTGACAAAATATTATTCTTTATTATAATTTTAATGTCAGTTTTGGAGAGTGAGGGAGAAAGAAACTTCTACAGTTTAAATGCACTTTTTTTTTTTTCAAGTGCAAGTTGGGGCCAGAGATTTAGCTCAGTGGTTCCGGCGCCTGCCTCATAAGCTCAGGGTCCTGAGTTTGATCCCCAGTCACCACATACATTGCTGGGCGTGGTGGCTCACGCCTGTAATCCCAGCACTCAGGAGGCAGAGGCAGCAAGATTGCTGAGTTCAAGGCTTGCCTGGGCTACATAGTGAGCTCAGGGCCAGCCTGAATTACAAACCGAGACCCAGTCTCAAAAAAAAAAAAAAAAGTGCAAGTTGGTTTTGGTATCATGCCCCATTTCTGCACCAGCAGAATATGGACAGATTCTTCTGGAACTGACCATTATCTCTGGATATTAAAAATACTGCAGTATTTGAAAGAAGCTTTTTTTTTGTTGAGACAGGGTCTCGCTTTGTAGTTCAGGCTAGCCCTGAGTTCACTATGTAGCCCAGGCAAGCCTCAAACTCATTGATCTTACTGCCTCTGCCTCCCGAGTGCTGGGATTACAGGCGTGAGCCACCACGCCCAGCAATGTATGTGGTGACTGGGGATCAAACATCATAATGATGTTTTTTATGGTTCTCTTGTTTTTTTTTTACCAAATGCACGTACTGTGTTAAGTACATCAGAAGGGGTTAAATGCTGTTAAATAGAAAGGCAGAAAAGAAGGGAGAGTTGGGTGTCTGGCACGCAGACATCAAGGAGACATGTGCAATATGGAATTCAAGTCAGTGCACCACCTCTGAGAGGCATCGTAATGCAGCCAAGGCAGAATAGAATTAAAGTCACATCTGAAGAAGCTTATAAGCAAGAGAAATGACAGTAAACTTGCTGCAGCCAAACCCTAGATTATCATAACCTTTCTAGCCACAGTCATTAATGGTCTATAGTTGTAAATTAAAGACAAAAACATCATAAAACAAGCTGAGATCAGAACCTAACATTCCATTTACATTCTTAAATTACATCAGAAATAGTATACGGTGAAAAAATATGTTCAGAGTGACCAAATTTAAATACTAAATGATTCAAATGTATTTCAAAAAACGTTTTAGTTAGGTAAGAAAACTGAAAGACTTCATATAAGAACTGAAAATGAATCTTATAACTAGAGAAATTAACTAAAACAATAAATTTCTTCTCGTTCTAGTTAACTGTGTACTTCATACCTAGATACCCAGGGGAAACTTGAAGTAATCACATCATAGGAGCTTGTAAACCGTATGGATTTACAGGGAGTTACGGTGTGATTAACAGAACTGATTTTTCCCCACAGTAAACCAAGCCTTGAAGACCTACCCGTCCACCTGACACAGCCTTCTACCAAGTGCCTCAGAATCTTGGGGAATTTCCACTTGTTAGTGGTCGATGGAACGCTTTGGGAAATTTCCACTTGGGGGGAGTCTGATATCTAATTTCTTCCCTCCGGTGCATCCTCTGTGGTACTCTCAAGTGCAGCGTAGGGTTATTTGAGCCCTCTCCTTGGGCCTGTCTCCTCGCGCTATCTGTCTCCGCTGCAGAGCTGCCTTGCCAGGTGGTTTGGTCGCACCGGCTTCAGGCTGCAGCAGCAAGGGAGTAGCCAGCCCTCCAGTCGAGTCCAGAATTCCAGGCAGTTACCGAGAGAGGCGCGCTCCACAGCCAGCCTTCCTCTCCTCAGCATGACACACACGCCTACTGTGTGCAAGTGACACCACAGTCAGGCAGCTCACATGGCACCAGAAGCCTTGGGAAGCTGCCTGAGTCTGGAGTCATCTCGGTTCCCAAACCAGACTGCAGCTGTAAACCAGAGACTTAAGTTTAAGAGTGATTTTCAATTTCC
Source organism: Thryonomys swinderianus (assembly GCA_004025085.1). Lineage (NCBI taxonomy): Eukaryota > Metazoa > Chordata > Mammalia > Rodentia > Thryonomyidae > Thryonomys > Thryonomys swinderianus. The sequence goes on along the minus strand of PVIC010004288.1, from coordinate 48,342 downwards.
CAACTCCCTTAACTGAGAAAAAAATGTTACAAAAGTTTAAAGCAAATATAAGTTAGGTAAAATAAAGAATGGAGAGAGAGAGAGAAGGGAGGGAGGAAGGGGAGATTACAAAGGAAAGGAGGGAAAGAGGAAGAAAGGAAAGATAAAAGAAAAGAGGAAGGAAGGGAGGAAGAGAGAAGGAAGTTTATTCCACAGGCTACCCTACTAATAATGGAAAGCATAGAATCTAAAAATGACAGCAAGGTAGCTATTACGTGAGGAAAGAGTGTCGCTCCAGGAAGCCTCCGTGAGGACATCCTTAGCAGTTGTTTTCAACTTATTATTGGGTAGTACAAGTTTAAGTGTCATCAACATACATTTGAAAATGATGGTAGCAGTGAAGGAACCAAGTTAGGAAAAGAAAAAAATAATGTTGCCTTCACTTTCCACTATGGTTGCTCTTAAAGTATTCTAGTGCTAAGTGTGGTGGGATCCTCTTGTAGTCCCAGCTTCTTAAGAGGCTTAAGCAGAAGGATTACTTGAGCCCAAATATATGAGGCCAGTCAGACCAGGATAGTGAAATATGTCTCCAAAACAGAAATTAGGGACTGGGAGGTTAGCCTAGTAGACCTGGTCCTTAGCTTATGGGAAGCCTGTCAATCTAGTACCATATCACAAAGCTCTTTCTCTCTCTCTTTCTCTCCCTCCTCTCTCTGTTTTTATATCATATGATCTTGTATTCTCTTGTATTTCTGTTATGCAGATAGGTAAGAGTTTTTTAACATGAGGCAAATTGCCCATGGAAGGCATATATCTGAGATAAGAAAAAAATAATGAAGTTCAACATTTGTTCTCTACCGGCGTGATTCTTCTACCCATTAGGAAGAAACTGAGCGGCTCTGCCTGAATACTCTAAGCTCCTGCTCACAAGCCCTCCTGTATCTTTCTCCATAGCAGTTCCTCCTTGTGCCCCACACATACCCCCCAAAGGTTCCCCATGTCTGAGCACTATCTGGCCGGTGATCTCATTTGGCCTCTTCTCTGAGGGTTTCTCTGGCTGCCTGGTTCCACCTGGCTTATGCAGGTGACAGAACCAGGAAGAGCCAGGTAATAACACCTCCCAAGAACCACCTTCAACCAAGATGGAGGACAGGAGGTCAGAAGGTGACTTTGCTGCTTCCCCACTCAGGTGGAATTCCCAGAAAGACTGAATCCCAGTTCTCTCCCTGTCGAGGTTACCTGCTACATAAAGTGCTGCAAATTTTGGGTAAACCAGCCTAAGTCAAGTAGCACTGGCCCAATTTCACTTACTGTGGCCTTTTCCCTGCTGCTCTTACTTCCCATCAGGTGGGGAGCGATGAGTTTGGAAAAAATCTTCAGCCTAAGATCCAAATGCACTACTTAATTGTCTTCTTTCCAGCCCCTCCTAAACCACCGCTCACAGCTCCATCCTGTCTCTCACCCAACAGAGCTCACAATTGGCTGCCTGTGGACTGCCACTGCTTTGTGTAATGTTCTAAAAAGTGAAGCAGCCTTGGTGAAATGGCAGATGAAAAAGATAGGTGCATATCAACTTCCTACATACAATCTTTCTCAGTTGATTAAAACTAGAGTTTTTAAGGAACATCCGGAAATCCAGACATTTCCTTTGATTGTTTCAGCTAAGATAAAAGTAAGCAAAGCAAATTTTTGATTCTAAGCCTACCACCCACTTTTCCCCACTCCAAGATAATAAATTGTTTTAAATAGTTTGAAAGTAACATTGCCTAAGCTCTTACAATATATTGCTTCTATTATTGCTTTCTATTTATACTTCTAGGCCAACAGTTCTTGGAACTGTTGATGTGTAAAGCTTAAACCAACTGCAGCAATTCTGAATAAAACTGACAGCCTTCTCAGGATACTCTTAGTAGGAAAGTCTTTAAGGCAAAGAACTGCATAAGAAGAATGCATTATTCATTTCTGAGAAGATAGATATGTTGAGATCTAAATCAGTAACAGCCATTTTCCTCTTGATCTGACCTATATATTTTCTGTACTCCGTGATGATCATTCTTTCAACTTTTTGTTCAGTGGGCCATGGCTTTGCTCTGATCTGCATTTACTGACTTACCCAGTCTTGATTTGATTCCCCACCTTGTGCAACTTTGGACAAGTGAATGCATTTGTGGTTTCCCTAGGAAAATTCCAGACTTCTTGCAGGGAACAGTACTACAGGGGCAGGGATTAACAAGGCAAGTTCATCCAGTCATCCTGCACTGACTCAGTACCAGTCAGTGAGAGTCCCAGTGATTCATATGTACAGATAAGTTTGAGAACCAAAGATATGGATGTTCACATATGCAAGAAGGGTTAGACTACAAAGCTCTAATCTCAGTGGTCCTTCTCTCTCCCAGGATTTTACTGGCATTGACTTCATTAGTTGTCTGCAAAGAACAAGGGTAACAAACTTTTACCCTGCTGCCTGTTCCCAAGAGTTACAAAGGCCCATACTAATCCTTTCAGAAAATGACACTGAGAAAAAAATGTTTCCAAAAAGTAAAATTCACTCACGTTTTCTAATGGAAAAAATATGACACTTGTAAGCACCATGCTAGGGGACGGGACCAGGGCTCATATTTTCCCTATTTTGATGTATTTTTGTTTTCTGGGAACAAATCTTTTTGAAAAGTTCCAGCTTCCTCACTTAGATAATACAGAAAAACCAAAGAGATTGATTTGCATTTGTATTAGGAGAAAAGTGTTCTTGCTTTTATTGATTTTTTCTTAATCATGTGTTTTTGTGTGATCATGTGTTTTTGGTGGAATCTTTAGTGCAGATCTCGTGATCTTATGTAAACATTCTTAGGTTTTTCATCTGTCAAGATGCTATTAAGTAAATTTGATCTCTTTAAAAATAATCATTGTTTCCTGGCCCTAGGCTTGGAGGATTTTCAGCAAAGATGACAGAGTCTTGGAAAAGAAATACACTTGGCGTTGTTGTGACAGAATTTATAAAAGGCATATAGAGTACTGTATAGTTCAGCTCCAAGAGAGGATTTTGCTTTGGACTCCTACAATGAATGTTTGTGGAGGTCCATGTACCACTATAAAAACATACATGAATCTGTGGAATGAACAAATACAGTGTCTTCTTGAATAGAAGGTAGTTACAGGATCAGTTGATCGTAAACAATACTGTTTTTTTAAGCTCAGTTTTCAGAACAGTGTGAAAATGCACATATTTTGATGAAGAATTTCACATTTGCTGCTGATGGGAGATGGCAGCATGGGACCCTTTACCATAAAATGTTTATTTTGTTCCTTGGCTAGGGCTCTGGGTTCCTACATCCATTTCTATACATGCTGTTATTTGTGGCTTGCTGTAACTGACTGAAGTCTTCTGTCAGCCCTGGTTTCGTGAAGGTGTTTTCTATACGGGTTAATGAGTAAAAATATTATGATAAAACACCATGGGCTCTTACTTACTGGATGGTTTTACAAGTACCATCAGCTTTCCAGTCTTACAGCTTGTACATTCGTTGCTGTATTGCTGTCTCTCTCTTTGTACCTCCCCAAGAATTTTCCAGATTCAAAGCATTCCTCTTTATGAGTCATTGACCTTAGAAGCAGAGGCTAATTTTTTTCATTTAAAAATTATGTGAACCTCTGTTATTCTTCTCATAATTAGTGTTCATTGTGTTTCAAGCCCTGTATTTATGTACTTGTTAATAGCAAAAGCATTAAATGGAACCATAGAAACCTCCAGTAAGAAGCAGTTCTACTTCTCTCTTTTTTTTTTTTTTTTTCCTTTTTTGAGACAGGGTCTCACTTTGTAGTTTAGGCTGGCTCTGAGCTCACTATTTAGTCTAGGCAAGCCTCAAACTCAGCAATCCTCCTGCCTCTGCCTCCCAAATGCTGGGATTACAGATGTGAGCCACCATGCCCGGTTCTACTTCTCTTTTTAAAAACAAGTAATTTGTTTAATTTATATTTTTAATCAAATTAAAAGCTTTAATAGTCGAAAATGATCATTTAGTAACCCCATAGCATTTTAGTCGATTTGAAATGCTACTTGTGCATATAGTTTGATCAACTCCTTGAAAAAATTATTTAAATCAATCAAAGTACTTTTTAACAAGTTTGCTTGCCACTGATGATGTACACGATTTTCATTGTCTCCATTAACTCAGTAGATAAGTTTCTGAAATGTCAAATTAAAAGCCCATAATGTTATTTGAAATGTCAGACACATGAGCTTAAATATCATGTGATTCTTCTTTTTAAGAAACCCAAATTATAAATAAAGAGCAAAATAAAAGATAGATAATAGGAAATAGGGAGATATGTCTTTCTCAAAGGGATGGGAATCAGTGGGTGGAGGGAGCAGAGAGAAACAAGGTACAGAAGGAATTAAGGTGTATTATGTACCTGTCCCAGCTCTACACAGAAAGAGTAATCATTATCTACTGCAAACGTACTAATAAATGTACATACTAATAAAATAAAAATAAATTTAAGAACTGCATCTGTGTATATTACAAATTGGTAGATCTATGTGAAATAAATCATTTATTCGGTGTAAAAGCTATATAATACTTTCTAATACTATTGTATCTAATCAGTAAAGTAGATGGCATTTTACATGTATAGAAAAATATTTTTGAGAAGGAATTTCCATTTGTTCATCACTAATGTGAAGATTAAATTGATTTACTTTTTTTGGCATAGTTTTTTAAAAATGTTTATCTTAGTTTTTCTCTTTCTGTTTTCTCCTAAACCCAGCTTCCAAACCCAATATATTCTTACCACCCAAGATAGGATCTTCTAATCAGAAACATCAGGGAGACTGTTAGAAATGCTGAATCTCGGGCCCCTGTTGGACTTTTTGAATCATAATCTCTCTTTTAATGACATTCCCAGGTGAGTCTTATCTTAAATTTGAGAAGCTGTATTATAGCCTAATCCTTCTACTTTGTGGTAGCATTTCCAAAGTCAGGGAGCTTAGTGGTTCAGTTTTAGCGATGATGGCATCTTAACAAGCTATCACAGTAATTCACAGAGAGTGCATCTTGGACATAGAAGGCACCTAGATGATAGGTGAGTGCTGGGCAACCTTCTGGCTGCTCTACCTGTGCCTCAGATTCAGTGCTATGGTGTTTTCCTGGTGTCTCTCTGGTATTGTACTAGCATTAGCGATTCAGTTCACATGTATATGATGAGGAAGCACCTAGTAAAGAAGGAGAGAGCAATAGGTAAAGTATAATCTGTTGATAGAGTGATTAATTCTGTGGGTAGAAAGTAAGAAAGAGAAGAGATAGAGATGACTCAACTCTAAGCACTTTACCCCTGGGCAAATCAGAAGATGTTTCTGGCAGACAGGTATGAAAACAGTGAGGCAGATAAGCAAGCACCACTGTGGGCAGTCACATGGGTTGGTTTTGTTGAATATGAGGCATGTGCAGAGTAAGGGATACAAGTAAGGAGTGAACCCACAGATGTGACAGGAAATGAGGCCTAGTCATAAGGAGACACATAGGCCTAATGTGCTAAGGAGACTCGACATTGTTAAACGGGCCTCACAAAGTATAAACATTTGGATGAAGCAAGAAAATGGACTGCAGGCAGCTAGAGCAAAAGTAGTGAAAGGGAGAGCAGTATGGAGGTGGCTGCAGTGGCCCAGGGGGAAGACAGTGATACCTGAGATGTGGTGTCAGTCTGGGCAGGGAGGTCAGAGTAGAAACCCTAAAGGAGAAGGAATTCTCTTTTTGTCTCTCACAACCAGTAAGTTGAGTTTCCATGCCATCTTCCCCTCCTTCCTTACTCAGAGCAAATAACACCGGGTGTTTGAAGTGCTGCTCCTGTGACATGTATTTGCATCCTTCTGACAAGTACTTCACTTTATCAATACCCTTCGTAAACTGCAGTGTCAAGAGCTGAGTAACAGTTGAAGTGGGGAATGGGGAAAGGAAATTAAAAATTTCTGGATATGTAAACATGCCAGGTATATTATAAGCACTAACTCATTTAGTTTCTACAGTCCTTCAAAATAAGTACTAATACCTCTTTTCACAGATGGGAAGAATGCCCTAAAGGTCAAGGACCTCACCTTATAGCTATGAGTGGTAGAATTTGAATTTGCACTGAGATCTGTGGTATACATTGAGCTCCCTGTACTGTAAGGATGCTTATAGCATCATAAACTGCCACTTCCTCAAGGTCTGCTGAATGTACAAAGTGACAATAACACTGTTGACTGCTCTTGCTACCTACCTTGCCTATTTGACACATTTTCCAGAACCAGTGGGTAAATAGAGAAGATCTGTGAATGATGAAATGGATACCACAAAATCTAAATTATCTATAGGGAGGGATTTTATAGGCAGAATCTTTTTTACTTTGTTTGTACACATTTCTCCTAAGCCTGACCATATGCTTTTGCAGCCCACAGACAATTAGACACAGCAAATTAAGAATGAGTGGGAAGTAAATGGGATGTGGGAGCTGATAAGCTGACATCAAAAGAAAGAAGTGAGAAAAATGCAAAGAGGTGTAGATGTAAAAAGGAAGCATAAGTAATGGTTTTGGCCACTAAGAAAGAGGCAGTCAGTTTCCTAAACTTTGAGAAAATAATTGTATTACAGCACAAATTGGACCTTGGAATTGACATAAACCTTATTTTCTACCCAGAGAGAGAGTCTCAGTATTACATCTGGGGTCAGAGGATCACTTTTGCCTCTTTGTAGCCCTCACTAAATAAGGAATGAATCACTCTATGGCACTGTGCATCTCTTATAATTGGGAATAATCAGCAGTTATAGAAGATTTATAGTCTGCCAACCAAAATCTCTGTTAACAGGATCTGCTGGTTGACCATTGGCATTGCTTTTGTACATGCTTATTATCCAGATATGAAGAAGTTAGGCTCACTGGGTAGGGGATGAACACAGAATGTGAGTCCAGAAACTCCTGGACCCAATAACAGCCCTTGAGCAGCATCTTCCTTTTTGACCCCCACTTCCCTTCAAGCCTGCCCACAGGTAATGAATGCTCTGTGCCCTGCCATGCAGGCCCATGACATGTTCATTCGATCTCATGAGATAAAAGGTTGGGTCTCAGTCTGAGTTGTAATCAGTGAAATAATCCAGTGATCTGAAGCGTCCCAGGACAGTACTGACTCTTCAGTTGCCCCAGTCTGCCTTCCTGCCTTTGGTCCTGGAGGCTGTGGAAGTTGTCTCCCTCTGCTCTTCCATTGCTCATTACACCAGCTCTACTCCTAAACAACTCCTGCTCCCAAACAAGGACAGGGAGCAAACTTAAGGAGGAACAGCAAAGTTCTTAGTTGACTGAAACCACCCTAAAATAGATCCTAAGTGTCCAAGTTTAATGTGTGCATGAAATATGTAGAAATCTCATTAGCATAAAATGCTGATTCATTAGACCTGGAAGTAGGTCAGATTCTACATTTCTAAATTCCAAGGTGATAAGCATGGCCTTAGTTTGTAGATTAACGCTTTGAGTAACAAGGATTTAGAAATTCCTTCTGAGTCTACTTCAGCCATTCCTTTGGTGTAGACGGGGCCTGTCCTTTAAAATATTATCTCTCTTCTACAGACCCTAATAACATTTCCACTCCATTACTTCTTACTACCGGGGACCCTCACCTTGGAAGGCTACTCTCTTGGCCAGAATACTTTCAAAAAGAACAACTGAAATTGAGTTTCTACTGTTCACAGGTATGGTATCTGGGTTTATTACTTTTGACTTTCGTTTTAACACAAGTACTGTTACTTCCTGTGTAGCCTTTTGCTGGGTATCTACAGAGTGCTGTAAGTATCCCAGATCAGGCCCCAGTCCCTCTGTCCTTTAGACGCAGGAATTCACATTGCTCAAACCCTCCCACTATACTAAAGATCATCCCTAAGTTTGGGATTGAGAGTGAACGAGTTGATATTGACAATACAATTTTCTCTTGAGGAATTTCTTAAGGAATTGGAATAACATAGTTCTTTTAAATTTGCAGTGTCTTTGGAAATCTGTCTACCCTATAGTCAGTTCTAGATATTTGCTTTGAAAATTTATTTCTTGGCAATTGTTCTGATAGCTACTTTTGGTGTCTAACAACTGTAATATGTATTTTCTCTATGACAACAATTTTCTCTATATTGCCACCGGATATAGTTCCTGAATATTCACCATTATCTAGATGATTTGCCATTATATCTTAGCATGAGGATAGCTGCTGTTAGCAATTATATTCTGCTTGGGGCCTAAGCAGCCCAGAGTTCATTAGGAAGGTATGATTTTGTTTTCTACATATTTGACTTGCATTAATGCTTTGCTTTTGCCAGCTAAGTGTATAAGTAACAGAAAGAGTGTAGTCTTGAGATTATCTCCCTTAAAAATTAAGCTACCATAGAAAACAAATTAAGATAAAGTATTAGAGCAATGGAAGTGGAGGTAAAGGAGTATGTTAGATCTGTTAAATCTGAAATGTCAGCAGGATTTCTATGTGGAAATGTTCAGTAAGTAGTAGTCATTTTGGATACTGGAACTTACAGATTAAAGCTGGAAAGAGAATAAAGACTTGAGGAATCATCTTCATGGAGCTCTTATCAACACTTTATGAGAGAGGGTGTACAAAGGTTGAACTTGGTGAAGAGGGTGCACAGTTCAGGCCTTCAGATGATGAAAGTCTACCCAGATTCCAGAGGAAGGCAGTATATTCTTCAGAACTGGACAGCTATCTGTGTGGCTCAAATTATCTCTACCTCTGGCCTGCCATACTGCCTGAGGCTCCAGCAGTGTCATTTATTACAACTCTTCCATCTGAAAGTGTGTCACCTCGAGGGAGGGAAACTCGTTGCGAAGAACAAGAGTAGTTCAGCATCACCAACCGTCTCCTAGGCTAGAATCTCAGGAGAAGAGGCCATGGGGTTCAGTGCCTATGAGGAATTAGAAGTGCACTCTTAGCCGCTGGGAAGAAAATAGACTCAAGCAGCCCAGGAAAGTCCAAAATGGATCACTGCAGGAAAATACAATGTACTCAAAATAACTTTATTATTTTGCTGAGTAGTTTTTCGCCTAGTCAGTGGCTTTATGAAAAAGGTCTAAATAGTAGGTAAAAACTAGTATTTTCATTCTTTTAAAAATTGGATGATAACCCTCACTAAATAAGGTTAATATTAAATATAATAGTTACTATATTTTTACTATTCTAATTAACAGTACTGAAATAGTAATTTTATGATAAAGCATGAAGACATGATAAAATAGAAACTTTTTAAATATCCTCAAATCTTTTTCATTTACTTATTTTAAAAACATTTTACTTGAAGCTGGCATTAAAAAATCTATACTTCAAAATATAAATACTCATAAGTTTTTATTATTGCTTAACTTGGATAAATATATGTGCTTTACCAAGCCTAATAGTTGCATAGCTAAAGAGATACTTTAGTAATCTGTCATCTTAACTGTGTAAGCTGACTAGTGATATATGAACATCTTTGCATTAGATACAGTGATTAGCTCTGGGAAAACTTTGTTTAAATCTCTTCTATCCTTACAGAAGAACACACTTAGCATAATTTCTGGTAGAAACTTTTTTTTAGTGTTATAAAAGCTCCAGAAATTGATAATATTTGGTAGGTTTGACAGCTTCTAAAAATGCAAAAATGTAAATCAGAATTCTAAAGATTCCTTAGAATGATGAGAACATGTACAAAACTCACAGTTATGTACCACAAATGTGTCCTTAGTAGGAAAGTTTCTAATGTTTCAAGATTAGTCATTCTCAAGTATCATAATTAGGTTTAAAATGCATACTGTACTACAAATGGGTTATCCAACATCGTCCACTGAAATATCAGCTAGCTTGAAAAATTATAATATGATAATATTCACATTGATGCTTCTCAGGATAAATGTTTTAACTACCATTTCTTTATATCTACTATATGGCAGAATAGTTTTTAATACAATTTAAATATACTCTCTGGACTAGAATATAATCTCTTTTTTTTTTTTAACACCTTGAGGTATAGACATAGGTACCAGTAGTTGTCCTTAGGTTTTCTTTCTTTTTTTTTTTTAATTTATTGGTTCATTTTATTGGTACATTATATATACAACTCACAGTTGCACTCCACATTGAGAATTGTAGCAGTATATGACACAACTTAATTCTCACTTTCCCCCTCCCCTGCCTACCCTATCTCCCCCCAACCCTATATACACAAGCATTGTTTCCTTTTTTAACCATCATTTTTTCTTTCTTGATTATTGTCTTATTTAAGTAACATAAGGTTTTCATGAAATAGGCCATATCACCATATTGCAGGTATAGAAATGATGTTCAGAGAATTAGAATTTTCTGATATTTATTTGCTAAGAACTGAGTAGAGCTGTGTTCTTCCAGTTCATGGGGCAATTAAGTTCTAAAACTTTGTTACTCATTTATGGAAAGCCGGTAATCTATATTTGATAAAATAAACCTATTAGTTAACAATATCTATTTGGTATTGATGTATACTTGTTGTCTCTTTTGCACAGATGTAGTGCTACTTGTGGTTATTAGAGTGTATGCTGCAATTTACTTTTACAGTGTTTCTGTTGGAATTGGGTGTATTTGTCATTCAACATCTTTCCATCTACCCAGCAGAGTCTTTTATGACTAGTACAAGGCTTTCATATGGAAGTATAGAGCTGACAATGGACCTGGTGCTCAAAGAAAAGTTAAATAATTTCCTGTCTTAGTCACTTTGTTGTTTCTGGGACAAAAGAGGAGAGGTATTTTGTGGTCCCCACCCCCCACATGGTCTGTTGGCTGTTGGCAGAGCCAGTATGGTGGAACGATGTAGGCAGAGAGAAGACTGCTTCTATCATGGTGGCTTAGAGCTAGTGAGGGAAAGGAGGGCTGGGGAGGAGCGCACACCCTTCTAGTTTATGTGTCCAGAGACTCATTCGTCCAACCCGCCCCTCTAACAGTACATTCAGCTCTGCTGAGTAGCGCTTCCATGATCCACTCACCTTCCAAAAGCACAGGCTTTGAATACACAAAGCTTTTGGGGGACGTTCTATATCTAAACAATATTGTTGACAGACTCCAACATACTTAATAGGAAGATTTAGGATTTATTTATGGGAGATATACAGGAATTAAAATGTGTAGAATCAACATTTGCTTCTGGTGATTCCATTTCTTAAGTGTAAAGCAAGTCTTTCTCTGTTTTAATGGCTACCTCCCTAAATTTAGTCAACATGTACAGTTACCCCCCTCAGTTTACTCATCATCATCTTCCTCCTGGACCAGCAGTAGCTTAACTGTTCTCTTTCCCTTTAGTGCTCAGTCTCAGATCCATTCTTTCCACAGCGACTAGAATATTCTTAAAATGTAAATCTTATCATGTCACTTATTTGATTAATATCCACCATCGACTGGCAAGTAAGGTATTTCCAGATTTGATTCCTATCTAACTCTCCAGTATGCTTCCTCTTGAGCTTTCTATACTTCGTTTTCTTTACTTGAGTGCATGGAATTTCTTGTGATCGCTCCTATTTACTAAGTTTTATCCACCTCCAAGACATTGGCATATGCTACTGTCTTATTTGGAACACTTTTATTCTCCCTCCTTTTTTAACCAGCCCAATAAGTAGATTCTTCAGAACTTAGCCCAAGTATCATTTTACTCCAGCAACTTTCTGTGATTCTCAGGGTAGCTCTTGCTCTCTGATTATGCACTCCTGTAGCACCCTGTGTCTTTCATAGCATTCCTCATAACTGCAGGATTAAGTAATACTGTTCTTATTTATTAAAATGTTTTCTGTACTTAGTTGTTGACTTCATTAATGTCTGAATCTCTTCTGTTTATTAGTTCCCCCACCCCCTTGGCCTACTACTTGAGCTCTATAGGCATATAATACATTTACTTAAACACACAATATATTAAAAAAGGTTTTTCTGTGTTTAAGATACTGAGCTTCTCACTGTGGAAATAATAATGGAAATAAGAGGATTAGAAATGCTTTACTAACTTTACTGGTCCTGGAACAAAATCTCTGATACCTACAATTAGAAAGAGAGATTTTTTGGCTCATGGTTTGGAGTATTCAGTCCATTGATAGCTGGCTCCAAGGAAGAAATATGGTGGAAGGGCATGGTAGAAGAAAACAGCTCATCTTAGGACAGCACAACACAAGGAGAGCTGGAGAAGGAGCCACACCCTTCAAAACTTCACCCCCAGTGACACACTTCTTCCAACCTTCCTTTCCTCTCTGCCCCTCCCTCCATCACTCCTCCTTTGTTTATTTCCTCAAAATAGAATCATTTCATAAATACTGGGACAAAAATCAAAGCATGGCAGTTTTCATAGACAAGGGTTTTGAGTAGGTATTTCATCAGGAATACCTTTCGTAAATAAATCTGTATGTGTATTGTCATAGGAAATTTTAAATCCATTTACTAAGAAAGCTATAAAATAATTTCCCAAGTGCTTTGTGATCATGAAAACCTACATGAACACAGTGTTACTCTAGCATCTGCAATTATAAAACTTAGTTTCAGGACAGTCAAACTCTGGGACTTATTTCCCTTGATTGGTGAGAATAAATTGGCTTATGCCACCATTTCTTCCCTTATATTAAATGATTCTCTATATATTTATGCTGATGGATTCTTATTAGGGGATGAATACTGCTGGTGGTAAGTTTATTTTTACTTTTATATGTTATGTAAACATTTTCAAGACGTAAAGTATACAATTTTGTGAATCACATCTTCTGTCCAGAGCATGAGTGAAGCTTAAGCCTACACTTTACTCTTGGAAATAAGCCTCTGTAAAAGTATATACGGGAAATCAGTATTCCGTGGTGTTAAAAAGAAAGAACTATAGGCTCGGTGAAGGAGGATGGAAAGAGGTAAAGGGGTGAGGGAAGGAGAGGGAGAGCACAAGGCCTGGACCTCTCATACGCTACGTGTGTGGGGAGGTATGTAACTAGAGATGGACAGAGATTTCTAACAAGTTGCATTACATTTTCATTTCTTTCTATAATTAGAAGGGCATTTTTCTCAACATTCACAGTTCATTTCCTTTTTTGTGTAACCTATTTACTAGGAGCACCTTGGGGAAGTGAAAATATACAGTATTCAGAAAAACCATAAAACCAGACTGAAGTCTGACTGTTACCACATTAAAAGCCCATGGATAATTCATTCCAAGTCTAAAATGGGTTTATCTGTTTATAATAGGCCAAGGACTAACTGGGAAAGTGAAGACAGCGTCGAAGTTTGGTGTCTAATGTAGGAGCTCTTAACTATTTTCAGTAGCATCCACAGAATCAGAAATCCACCTACACTCAAGCTGTGTGAGATTTTACTTTGACCATCCTAGATGTTAAGAGAATGCTACATTTAGTAAAGGAGTATGCCCCAGGACCTCAGGGGGAGGGAGGTATCCACAGAGGCTTCATCCCAGCTTTATCCTTTGATCACGAATAGGTCATGATGTTCCAGTTTCCTGGTGTAATTTTAGGAGAATTAAAGTGGAACAACTAGAAATTACATCACTGATTTTAATCAGTGTCAATTGAAATTGCTGCTTGATACAATCCTGTTAGTCCAATATATAGATGGGACCAGCTATTCACAATTTCATTGGCTGCCTGACCTTAGTAGGTCCTAGGTAACCTAATTAGCTTATACTGAACACACACACACACACACACACACACACACACACATGCAATTTTTTCCCTCCTAAAATTCTCAGGTTTACAGTTAATACATAGGCCTTTGCTTTTTCTTTGTGCTTAGTGCTTAAAGTTTCTAAGACTTGATATATTTTTTAAAAATATTGATGCTTATTCTTTTACTAAATCTGAATTGATTTGATTGGAGGAAGGAAGGCATAGTAATTCCTATTTTAAAAAGGTGCCTGACTAATTGTAACTAGAGCTGCAGGTTGAGACTACAGAAAAATGCTGTTTCATCCAGGCTTCTTGATAACATTAATACACAGGCTTTGACATTATAATTTTACATATCAAAAAACTTAGAATTTAAGAGTAAGATTTGAAACTATGTTTTAAATTTATCTATGATTTTTTAAATCAATTCATATTTCTTAAGTTTTCCAGTGAAACCAAGGAATTTTCATGGAAAATGAATAGAACTAAGAGAAAATGGGGAAAAATTATAGTGGCTAGGCTAACAATAGAAAATTTATTTAAGCCAAAATAGTCTTAGCAAATTTATTGAAGTTCTGCAAGTTCCCTGTGACAGAAAGCTTAATGAATTTTGCATGATTATGTAATGTCACACTGAAAAGTCTGAGATAGAGAGCAAGCTCCTCCGCCCCTTTCCCTGCCCAGTTTATTAACTTTGAAAACAAGGCACAAAAAGGTAGCCGTTCAGAAGCTCTTCCCACATGCCTCTCAATGTCTCAGAAAACAAGATTTCTGAGTAATTTTATCAGACATTAAACCTCTTCCATAAAAACAGGATATTAACTGTTATGTATGTTCAGTTAGTGCCACTGTTGGATATTTCTTTCCTATGAAGCTTTGGGCTCCCCACGTAATGGTGAGAAAAGGAAAAGAGGCAAATGTCACACAGGCAAAATGTTATTCGTGGGTGCCTTGTCTCTGTGGCACCCTCAAGACACAAACAATGAACTGAATATAAAAATCTAAATCTGAGCTTCCGTAGGGCAGTTTTGTCTTAAGTACAACAAGCCTTCCCCTCCTCCCTGTTTTCGTATCTGTTTTTGGCAGCAGCTCCAGCAGCAGATGCAGTGAGAATGTGCAGGGCCGCCAAGATGCATACCCAAGTCCTTGGATTATTGTGGCTGTCACCTCCAGTTCCACATTCAGAAGCACAGCTTCATCAACTCACCCCTGAGCGATCATGCTCTTGAGTGCAAGTGATAATTTGTATTGATAAAACTGACAAGCAGTCAATTTGTAGATCACAGTGCCGGCACATGAGATGACAGGGAGAAGGAACTGGCTCAGAACAGTTTGCTCACTGGGCTGTTACTCTTTTTTGTTTGTTTATTTTCTCTATACCTACTTTTTGATTGACTGTTTCATGTAAAATACATTTCCCATTGGGTTGTTTTTTATGGGATAACTGACTATAAACTAGAAATGTCTTTGAAAACTGGCTGTAAAGAATAGCTCATTCATGCTTCCTTAACAGAGGGAATAGAAAAATAAATGGACACATTCAGAAATAAAGTGTAGAAAGTACAGCCAGGCCTTGAGGACAGTGGCAGTTGTCAGATACCACCCTCTTCTCTCTCTGTCCTGTTCTTGAGCCCTCAGGGTCTACAGTGCTCTCTACATCTGTTCCAGTGCTGTCAGGTTTCCTTTATCCCCACGTAGCCCACCATGTCTGCCAGTCCACCTGGCCAGGCATTTAATGGGTGCAGGGAAAGACTTCATAGCCAGTGCCCATCCTCATTCAGTCTGTTGGTACCTGAACTTTGTGCTTCATATTCTCTTGATAGGAATCTGATGGCTTTAACAGTTATGGCTGCTACCCTGGTTCCCTAGTAGTCTGCATGTGCAGTACTTGGATCACTTCTTCTTACAGGACTGGGAACTTAGTTTCAGTGGATAGAGCATGGGTGAGAGGCTGAGAAAACAAATAACATAGTTGAATCTGAAGCTTTCTTTACTTGTTGTCCTCATGGGGTATAGAAATATGTTGAATGAGGATTACAGAACTGGAACCAAACTCATGGGGTGGGAAAGGGTGGGTCCTTTCTAGACACCATTGTGCCTTGGGACAAAGGCTAAGCACAGGATACAGGGAGAGGAAAAAAGAGCATCCTCCACATTGCCATTCAAAAGACTTTTTCAGCTGACTCCTCTTTCCTCTCCCCGGGAATCAAGCTTTGTACTCCCTCTAATTTTTTTTTTTTTTTTTTTTTTTTAGACAGGGTCTCACTTTGTAGTTGAGCCTGGGCCTGAGCTCACTATGTAGCTCAAGTAAGCCTCACACTCACCAGTCCTCCTGCCTCTGCCTCCCAAGTGCTGGGATTACGGGCTTGAGCCACCAAGCCTAGCATTTGTGGTATGTGGTACTGATTGCCGGTGGGCGTGAGCCACCATGCCCAGTATTGTTGTATGTGGTTACCGGAATTGTACCAGGGACCTTGCACTTGCCAGGCAGGCACTGAAACCACTGAGCTAAATCTCTGGCCCCTGTGAAATAGTTTTTGAGGTACAGGCAGGACAATACTATGAGAGAAAAAGGCTGACGCACAGAAGAGAAGGCTCTGGGGCTGTTTGGAAAGGACCCTGGACATTGAGCATAATGGGTGGGATAGCAGACACAAAAAGGCATGTCCAAGTCCTAAACTTTAGTACTGATGAAATTATCTTGTTTGGAAATAAAATCTCTGTAGATAAAAACCTAAACAAGAGTCATTCTAGATTAAAGTGGGTCCTTAATCCAATGACAGTGGATGCTATTTAAGAGAGAGAGAGAGGATACAGAGAAACACAGAGGAAAAGACAATGTAAAATAAAAGCTGAGAGTGGTGGTACATACCTTTATTTAAAATTTGAATCTTTATTGGTACATTATATATATACACATTACGATTATGCTCAACATCGAGAACGTGTATCAGTATATGACATGACTTAATTCTCATTTTCCCCTTCCCCTACCCACCCTACAACCCCTGCCCCTATATGCACAAGCTTTGTTTCCTTTTTTTACCATCAATTTTTCTTCTTTCCCCTCATTACTTACCCATAAAGCCCATTTTCCTTTAAATATTTACTATTTAGTAGTATCTATCATGCCTTCTAGAACTCTTTTACATCTTCAGTTTCTCATACCAGAGAAAAGATATGATTATTTAAACATCTGTGACCTACTTATTTCACTCATGAGTATGTCCTCAAGGTACATCCATTTGAGTATGACTCAAACACATCACTCTTTATAGCAGAGTAATACTCCATTATATATATATATATATATATATATATATATATATATATTTTTTTTTTTTTTTTTTTTTTTTAAAGACCCACATCTTCTTTATCCAGTCTAGAGTTGGCGGGCATTTGGGCTGTTTCCAAAATCTAGATATCACAAGCTGAGCTGCTATAATCATGGGTACACATATGTCGCTGTGATATGAATCTTGTAATCCTTTTGTGTATATCCCCAGCAGCATTAAATGTGATTTCTAATCCCAGTTTTCTGAGGAACCTCCACAGTGATCTCCATAATGGTTGCACCAGTCTACATTCCCACCAACGGTGGAGAAGAGTTCCATTTTCTCCACAGCCTCACCATCATTTGTTGCTGGTTAATTTCAAAATAGAAGCCATTTTTTGTGGAGAGAGATGAAATCTCAGTGTTCTTTTCATCTACATATCTCAAATGACCAGTGACACTGAGCATTTCTTCATATACTTCTTCACTACTTTTACATCTTCCTCTAGAAAGTTTCTGTTCATTTCAGATGACCATTTTTGAACTGGGTCTTTAAGTGTGGGGGGGGAGCTGACTTTTTAAAGCTCTTTATATATTCTGGATAGTAGCCCTTTGTCGGAGGAACAGCTGGTAAAGATTTTTTTCTCATATTGTTGGTTGTCTTGCCCTAGCTACTTGGGAGGGCCACTTGAGCCTAGGAGTTCAAGACCAGCTAGGGCAACACTGGAGACCCTGCCCCCAAAAAAGAAAAAGACAGACAGCTGGGGATTTAGCTTAGTGGTTCTGGCATCTGCCTGGCAAGCTCAAGGTCTTGAGTTCGATTCCCAGTACCATATACCACAGTGGCAGGCATGGTGTCTCACACCTATAATCTCAGCACTTGGGAGGTAGAGGCATCGGGTTTGCTATGAGTTCAAGGGTAGCCTGGGCTATATAGTGAGTTCAGGGGCAGTCCAAAATGCCAAGCAAGACTTTGTTTCAAAACACACAGCAAAACAAAACAAAAGACAGAGGTTGGAGTTGTGCTACCACAAGCTAAAGAGCAAGAACCATATTCAAATTGGAAAAGGCAAAGGGTACTGCTCCCATAGAACCTTTAAAGGGAATGTAGCCCTATTGACACTTGGATCTTAAACTTTGGGACTCCAGGACTATAAAGAATACATTTTTGTTGTTTTAAGCAAGTGAAGTACCGATAGATATGGGAATCCTAGGAACTAATATATTGGGTTTATAATAGGCAGCGCTCTCCTAGGAAACTAAGTTTGAACAAAGGGAGGTAACAGGAAGGTGGCAGCTTGGGACATTCTTCAGCTTTCCTTGACAGCAGATCCCAGGCCACAGACATGGGAGGCAAAGCACTGAGCACTGGGGAGAGAATAGATACACAAATCCAGGTCTCGCTGAGGACATAGATTTGGAGCCAGACCGGATAGGATCCTTTACCTGCTCTGTCTCCAGGTGGAAATGTTGCATCCATGAGGTTAGGAGGTCCTTTGCAATGGACTCCCTGCATGTCCTCACCTTTTGAGGACTCCAGGGACACAAACTATTTTCTTATTCTTAAAAAAATTACACTAGATACTTTCTAAAGGTTCTTGTACTTGGTGCATTCAGGTCCATACACCTGAATGGTTAGAGTAAGAGAATAGTTCTGAACCTTCAAGAATTTGCATTGTGGACTGTTTCCTTTGCGTGGACGTACCAATTTAATAGATGGATTGTAGCTCCCTACTGGAATAAATAGCTCCTTAGTCTGATCCTGTGTCTCAATTCCTGCCTGGGATCAATAGGCACTTTGGGAGGATTTAGCCTAAATTTTCATTGTCAATGTCCTTGCAACATCTCTTCTGGAAGCTTTTAGCATTCCAGCCAATACTGTGTCATGAAGCATGTCATGTTCAGAACACAAGGAGATGCTGGAATATACCAGGTGACTTTGGTATCTTACAGAAGTGAGCTATGGGTGTTTTACCCAGATACTTTTCTAAGGGTATAGTAAAGAGCTACACTTTTTTTTTTTTCAGACAGGGTCTCGCTTTGTAGTTCAGGCTGCCCCTGAAGTCATTATGTAGCCCAGCCTAGCCTCAAACCCACAGCAATCCTCCTGGCTCTGCCTCCCACGTGCTAGGATTACAGGCCTGAGCCACCATGCCTGGCATTGTGGTATGTGGTATCAGGGATTGAACTCAGGACCTTCCGCTTGCCAGGCAGACACTGGAGCCACTGAGCTAAATTCCTAGCCGAGCTACACTTTTAAATAGGATAGTTGCTAGCAAGATGTGGTTACATAAACTTAAATTAATGAAAATTAAATAAAATAACATTTCCTCAGGTTCACTAGCCACATTTAAAGTGCTCAATAGTCACACATAGCTAATGGCTACCATCTTGGGCAGGTAGAAAACATTTCCATCATCACAAAAGTTCTATTGGATGTGGTACTCTAGGCAGTACATCAGGTTATCTTGACATCCTGTCAAGGTCAGATTCTAATTCAATTCTTTTTTTTTT
Source organism: Thryonomys swinderianus (assembly GCA_004025085.1). Classification (NCBI taxonomy): domain Eukaryota; kingdom Metazoa; phylum Chordata; class Mammalia; order Rodentia; family Thryonomyidae; genus Thryonomys; species Thryonomys swinderianus. The sequence goes on along the minus strand of PVIC010004288.1, from coordinate 28,910 downwards.
TTTTTTTTTTTTTTTGAGACAGGGTCTCGCTTTGTAGTTCAGGCTGGCCCTGAGCTCACTATGTAGCCCAGGCAAGCCTCGAACTCAGCAATCCTCCGGTCTCTGCCTCCCGAGTGCTGGGATTACAAGCGTGAGCCACCACGCCCGGTTCTAATTCAATTCTAATACAATCATTATGTGCTGTAAACCTATACTAATACAAGTTGGGGTCTGCAGGTCTGCGGTTTTAACGAACTCCCAGAGCAAGATCCTTGGGCATAATTTGAGAAGCAAAGATGGAGAGAAATTTACATATGTTCTAACATAACCTATTTGTATATTACCTAGGTTCACTATATGATCTGTATGTTGGGAAGGTGGGAGGTAATTTCACCTTCAGAAGTAGGAATGGGGCTGGAATCGCTTGCCTGGATTAGAAGCTTTGGGAGATGTCATTTGGTAAACAAGTGAGGCTGCAAATGCGAGCCCTACAGGACTTCCCACCAAAGTATTTTTGTAAAGGGTGAGATGGTAAATATTTTAGGCTTTATAGTTATATGATTTCAGTTGCACTTAGTTAAGTGTACTGTTTGAGAACAAAAGCAGATACAGACAATATGTGAAGAAACAATTATTATTTTTTTTTTTGAGACAGGGTCTCGCTTTGCAGTTCAGGCTGTCCCTGAGCTCACTATGCAGCCCAGGCAAGACTCGAACTCAGCAATCCTCCTATCTCTGCCTCCCGAGTGCTGGGATGACAGGCGTGAGCCACCATGCCTGGCACGAAACAACTATATTTTTAAAAGCATGGCATATTCACTTGTCAATAGGTCATAAGGTTTTAATTCCTGCAGTAGTAGGTCATAGTGGATGGGGAAGTTTGAAGTTATAAGTTGTTGATTAAAAATTCTATATAGTGAAATAAATCAGGCACACAGCTTTAAGTATTTCACAGTGTCTCTTGTAGAGCAACCTAAGATCTAAATGAAGAGTTAAAATAAAAGACAGATGGTAGAAAATAGGGAGATAGATCTTTTGGAAAAAGGAAGAGGAACAAGAGATGGAAGGAGAGGGAAGGGGATGAGAAAAGAATTATGATGTGTTATGTACATGTACCACTCCCTGTGAATAATACAGTCATTATGTGCCATCAACCTACACTAATACAAAAATAAAAACTGACAAGAGAGCCGGAGAGTTAGCTCAGTGGTTCTGGCGCCTGCCTCGCAAGCACAAGGTCCTGAGTTCGATCCCCGGTAACCACATACAATGCTGGGCGTGGAGACACGCCCACCAACAATCAACACCGCGTACCACAATGCCGGACGTGGTGGCTTCATGCCTGTAATCCCAGCACTCGGGAGGCAGAGACAGGAGGATTGCTGAGTTCGAGGCTTGCCTGGGCACCATAGTGAGCTCAGGGCCAGCCTGAACTACAAAGTGAGACTCTGTCTCAAAAGCAAAAAAAAAAAAAAAAACCGACAAGAAAGAAATTTCCTGTGGCACTGAGCCTATTGTAACTATTCTCATTATTAGCTTTTACTTATAAAATAACAATAAATTCCATTAATTAGTCTAATTTCCTGACATATACTATTTATAACTACATTTTAGGGATGTTGAAATCAACCTATGATATATAGAAATTACAAGTTTTCCCAGAAACACCCATTGAAACAAAGTTGAGAAATTAATTTTAAAGCAAACTTTACTGGCTAATATCTTTTATTATCATGTAAAGTGAAAAATAATTATCTAAAATTCCAGGTTTAGATTTGCCTTATTTAAGTTGGGGAGGCTATGGTTTAGTGGTTGGCCAATTCAGAATAAAACCAGGGCTCTTATTTCCTAAACAACATTTAATCCTTCTGCAACATTGCTTCTGCAAAGTTGACAAGGCATTAGCAAATGCTGTGCAAGTGCTTAGTGCTTACTACAGTAAATTCTCACTGAGCTCAAAGAAGTGGTATTGAATTGTGTCTCTAAACACAACCATAGATACAACAGACATTCACTGGACATTTCATAAATCATGTCTTTGTTTTCCTAGGCTTTTGGGAGAGAATCTAGATGATAAACATCTCTCTAAAGCGCTACCCAAGAAATTTCAAATGAGGTCTTTAGTCATTCTGTGAGAATTACTATAACAAGCAAAAAAACCAAAACAAAACAAAACAAAATGAAACCCTCTATTTGTATAACTAATGTGCATAATAAAATCCATCAAGATAATTTCATTTCTCTTTTAAGAATAAACTATTCTCTGCTACAGATTCCTGAGAGAAACGTTAGATTCTGATCTGTATGTTGAGATCTTAGTTCCAAAGAGATTCTGTTGAGGCTTCAGATGACTTAATTTTCTGATATCTGAACTCCGGATTTCACCCACTTCCTCCTCCACCTCTTCCAGGCTCTCCAGGATCTCTTAATTGTGAACGTATCTTCTTCCCAAAAGCTTGGCTTTCTTTGCCGTCTCTTTGGCAATCATTTAGCCAAGTTCTAGATCACTGTGTGCTTCAGAACCGATCATTTCAAAGAGATGGTAAAACACTGGCAGGTGCATGAAAGAACCAGAATCCCATGACACCTGTGAGACATGTAGAATATGTGATATAAACCCTGTTTTGTAGATGAGGAAATGGGCTCAGAGTTTCAGCAACATGCTCAAGATCATTCAGGAAATGTTAGGGCAACCTCCACCCACATTGCTGTCTCCAAATCCCCTCCTTCGCCCCACACCTTGTAGTTCTGGCAGCCCCAGCATTTTCCAGTGTCTGGTGGACTTTTGCATAGGAACAAAGCCTGACAGCAATAGACATCGAAAGTTCCAAGATTGTCATGAGATGGGAAATTCAAGGTCAAATTTTTTTTAATAAATTGAATTCTTTATTGGTACAATTTATATACATATCAAAATCATGTATAACATTGGGGAATTTGTACCAGTATATGACACAAGTTAATTCTCATTTTTACCCATATCCCTACATGCTTTTTAATTTTCTTTCTGTATCACATTTATTCCTTCCCCTCATCACATTCCCACACCAAGTTTCCTATAGAAATTTTGCACTCTATAAAATCTGTTATACTTTCTAAAGTTCATTTGCATCTACAGGTGTTATGTCAAAGAGAAGATCCAGTAATGGTCGATCTGTGATCTATTGATTTCACTTATTAGTATATCCTCCAGGTGTCTCCATTTGCACCTAATGGATCAATCTTGTCATTCTTTATGGCAGAGTAATACTCCATTTTCTAAAAAAACCACATCTTCTTTAACCACTCTCCAGTTGATGGACATTTGGGTTGTTTCCAAGATTGAGCTATCACGATCTGAGCTGCTATGAACAATGGTGTACATCTGTCTTTCCAATGTGAGTTTTTAAATTCTTTTGGGTATATTCCTAGCAGGGGGATAGCCAGGTCGAATGGAACCCCTAGTCCTAGTTTTCTGAGAAATCTCCACACAGATCTCCACAATGGTTGCACAAGTCTGCAATCCCACCAACAGTGGAGAAGGGTTCCTTTCTCCCCACAGCCATGCCAGCATTTATCATTGGTTGATTCTGTGATCACGGCCATTCTTTGTGGAGTGAGATGAAATCTCAGTGTTGTTTTCATTTGCATCTCTCGAATGAAAGTCAAAATTTTTAATATCAACTTTTCTTGAACTTTACTTTGTGGACTGATATTTGCTTTTTGAATAAGAATTTACTATGGTAGAATATTTGTTTATTGATGGTGTCAATACCTTCATCTCAATGAATGATGCAGTGTAGTCAGCAAATTGGGCAAACTAGAGGCTTTTTCTTTGTCCTATTTGTAATGACAGTCACTCACTCATATTGTTAGATTTTTAAAAATCATAAAAGTAATAAATCATTATTATTACAAGGACAATATTACAAAGATATATGAAGAGAAAATTAAATTTATGCTCTTTTAAGTTTTTCTCTTTAGTCTGAGTTAGTGAGTCTGTTAGTATCTTTCAGAAAACCAATCTATCCATAGATTGAGCTGACCATCCTCTTCCTTCTATTTTTCTAAAATAACATTATACTATTAATATAGTTTAAAATCCATAATTATTTTTCTTATGAATAATTGCATCTCATTGTTTTAATTTCCCAAATAGAGTAAGTACATTTTCCTGTTTAGCTATGTTATTACATATTTTTATTCATTTTTGTATCTTAATATATGTTGCAGTTTATAATACATCAGAGATCTTGGCCTATAGGTGGCAAATAATTTCTCTTAGTCTAATATCTGTTTTTAAACTTACTTTGGCACATTTATGACATTTTCATTTTCATGAAACTTTGTCCACTTTTGTGATATCTGAGGTTTATGTGTATGTGATACATAAGAAGACATTACTCATTCATAGATTATGTACATAGTAACATATTTTCTTCCCTTATTTTTATACTAAAACAAATTTTAGGCTCTCCATTTTTGTTTTACATGTATTGTGAGAAAGGAGTCTACTTATGTTTGCCCCAGTGGAATAGGCATTTGAATGAACTAAAACATCCATCCTTTCCCAGCAGATTGGAATAATGGATTTATCACATGTCAAAACTCCATATATCATAGGGTATATTTTGGATTCCTTTTATGTTCTACTCATCAGCCTATTTACTCTTCTGCCTCCTCTTCAAAGTTTCTGAAACAGAAGCTTCTATTTGTCCCAACTTCCAGTCTGAATATTCTCTTCGGGAAATACATTTTCTCGTGTATTTTGGAAGTAAAAGGACTCCACATTTATTTTGGACCTTGAAGACCAGGCCCCAGTGTCGTAGACGCAGCCTTATGTTACCCATGACCCTCAGTAACAGTGATGTGAAAGCCCACTATCTAAAGAGTGGAGGAAGGGAGAGTCCCTCTTGGGAAAATGAGAAATAAGGTTTCACATATTCTCCTAAAGTGCTAGCCCATCCACGTGTCTCTGTGATTCCATCCAGCCCTTCCTACCTCATTAGCCCCAAGTGCTGTGGTCAGCACCTCCGTCCTCCTCTGTCCTGTAACTGCTTATGTAAGTTCGCCATGATCCAGCGATCTCTGTGCAACAGACGGCATAGAAGAGGAGCCCATAGAATTCAAAGTTGTTGCCTCAAATGCTTTGAAATGCTTTACATCAGGAAAAAAGGCAAATTTCTCCCAAGTATCTGAAGCCTTATTATAAAAACTGTCTTTAAAACTTGGATTGACAACCTCTGAGCTGTTTTCTAAGAAACAAATAGCAGTAACTAATAATGATAATAATATACCAAAACGAAAAATTGCTTTAAGACAAAAATTCCAGGGCTGGAGGGTTAGCTCAGTGGTTCCGGCACCTGCCTCGCAAGCGCAAGGACCTGAGTTTGATCCCCGGTAACCACATAGAATGCTGGGTGTGGAGACACGCCCACCAACAATCAACGCCGCATACCACAATGCCGGACGTGGTGGCTCACGCCTGTAATCCCAGCACTCGGGAGGCAGAGACAGGAGGATTGCTGAGTTCGCAGCGGCTTGCCTGGGCACCATAGTGAGCTCAGGGCCAGCCTGAACTACAAAGCGAGACCCTGTCTCCAAAAAGCAAAAAAAAAAAAAAAAAAAAAAATTCCAGAAGCTTTTTTCTGTTGCTTTCTCCCTTGTCCTCATCAAGTAGCTTACATTCTACATATAAATGTGCAAAATGGAGTTTTTGAGGCTGAAGGTCTGAATGTGGAAAGCAAACATATTACCAACCAGAACAGAAAACAAGGACCTGCCTTTTAAACCCCTCTCTGTTGGAAATTCTTTCCTAACAGCTTCAAACCTTAACAGGTGGTAAAGTAGTGCCATGACAGCAAGCAGTAACAGTTGGTGTCCAGGGCAGCCTGGCACCATTGTCAACGAGGCTTTACCTGGAGACTTCTGGTTTAAAAGTATGCAGGAGGGAAGATTTTTACACTTCAGGGCTCCTGTATGCCAGCTGCTTTCCCAAAATGGTTGAATTGGAGATTTCTGGGCACCAAGTCTCTTCCAAATAATAGAGAAAATGGTTATAAAACATGCATGCTGATTTGAAAAAAAAAATCCTACTTCTGTCTCTTCTGAATCATGAGCACTTTGTGAAATTTATTGCCCACAAGGGACAAAAGAGCAAAACAGATGGTGAGATTTCATGCTTTTTCTGGAGAGTTAAAAATACCATCAATCATGTACTTGGAAATTGGCAGTAATTGAATTTTTGTTATTCCATAAGTTATACCAGACAGAAAGTTTTACACATAAAAGAGCATGGATTGGTGACCCAAAGTAGACATCACCATGATTTCTAGCTGCCCAGTGCTTCGGTGGAACTGAGAAAATCCACTGTTAGGTGCCCTTTTAGCCAGTGGACTGTGTGACCTAGAGTCTGCTGGTCAGGCACAACTGCTCTGAAACCTCAGTTGGGAATGAAGAATGTAAGAATAAACAGCCATACGAACTCTCCCCGAGTGGTAGCAGAAGCCTCCAGATTCCAGGAAGTCACAGTTGCAACCCTGAGTTTCTTTCTCAGGAGCAGCATCGATGGCAAAAGGCAGAGGTCCTTCTCTCCTTATCAGTCAATTCTGAGGCAGAGCTAGAATATTGCTTTTGGAAGCTGAGCTTGAGTAAGGACGTCTGTTCTCGCAACAATTCTTTGAGGTACCCAAAATTGTTCACATAAATATCTTTTCTCCTTTATAACCCCAAGGTAGCATCTATTGCTTACAATTAAAAATCTCTACTAAGATAACAGCTCTGATTTTTTTTTTTTGAGACAGGGTCTTGCTTTGTAGTTCAGGCTGGCCCTGAGCTCACTATGTGGCCCAGGCAAGCCTCGAACTCAGCAATCCTCCTGTCTCTGCCTCCCAAGTGCTGGGATTACAGGTGTGATCCACCATGCCCGGCACTGTGGTAAGTGGTATTGATGGCTGGTGGGCATGAGCCACCATGCCCAGCATTGTATGTGGTTACCAAGGATCAAACTCAGGGCCTTGCGCTTACGAGGCAGGCGCCGGAACCACTAAGCTAAATCTCCAACCCAACACCTATGATTTTTATGTACATATATTGGAAGCGAACAGATGCTTTTATGCCACCTGGTCAAAGCTATGGATAAAAATAACCAGACAAAAGCAGTCCAAATTGCCCAAATGGCTTGTGTGGGGGGGCAGGCTTTTGAAATTCCTGAGGTCTTGCCCCAGGCTTTAAGAAAACCTTCGAAAATGAACAATAGAGAAATGACTGATCTGAGTCCAGAACCATCAAAATCTCACTGACATGGGACAAGTGCTCTCAAAATATCATGTGTATTTCAAATCTGAAAAACTGGTGAGCTGAAGAGATGTTTCTGGGGTATTTGCACTGCTTTCCATCATATTTCACAAAGCATACTTGTACTAACCAACAAATTATGCATTCATTGTATGTGGTGTTGTGTCTTCTCCCATAGTAGATTGAAATGTCTATCTTTTTGTGTGAAGAAAGTGGATTGAACACATGCCACAGCCATGTTAAGATGGTAGGGAAAGACATCTCTGGGTCAGATACTTTTATTTCCTCAACAAAATTGTGATATAACCCAAATACAGGAAAAACCATTTAAGATAAATGACTTTTAGAGAACAATAATAAAGTGGTACATATATTACTGTCGTTGAAATGAGACTAGATATTACCAGTAATCTGTGGAGCACCATGTCTATTCCTGATTTCATTTCTCCTTCTTCCCCTTTCAGAAATATCCCTTTTCCTAGCATTTTAATAATCACTGTTGCTTTCTTTTATCATTTATTACATATATCTATCCTTAAGCAGTAGTTTAGTAGTAAAAGCTGTCTGTATAGACGTAGATTGATGGAGTTCATTCATTCTCATTGCTGTATATTCTGTTGACAGATATATTACAATTTACTTACTCATTCTAGTCCTCGTGAACTCAGAGATGACTTCTAGTACTTGGTATTTGCAATAATGTTGAGGTGATCATTCTCAGTGCATGTCCCAGTATAGAAGTCTATGTATTTTACGTGAACAAGTCTAATACTGGGGCTGCGGGATTACAAGGTTTGTGCATTTTTAAAATTTTTTCGAGTAAGGAGAAGCTGTTTCTCAAGTAGTGGTATCAGTTTATCACATTAGCAGCAATATAGAAAGATTTCCATCTTCTTTTTTTTTTTTTTTTTTTGAGACAGGGTCTCGCTTTGTAGTTCAGGCTGGCCCTGAGCTCACTGTGTAGTCCAGGCAAGCCTCGAACTCAGCAGTCCTCCTGTCTCTGCCTCCTGAGTGCTGGGATGACAGGCGTGAGCCACCGCGCCTGGCAATTTCCATCTTCTTACTCAACTTGTTGTTTGTCACCTGGTAGCTTCACAGTGGTATTTGAGAGTGGTTGTAAGTTGCATGTCTCTGCCGATATCAATGAAACTTAACATATACTTTTATTTTTAAGCTGTTGATAACTAATTGGCCTACTGACAATTGAGATTCTTCAGGGAATGCTCTTTTAAAATTCTTCATCAATTTTACCATTGGGTTTTTATTGTCAGCCATGTTGTGTAAGAAGCAGGATGCAAGTCAAATGGACATGGCCTTGTACTCTGCTGTGGAGGCTGAGTGGAGACACAGCAGAGTAGAAAGAGGAGTGTGCGGCCCCAGTGGGAGAAGCACACAGGATGTGTGGGCCCTTTCACTGCCCCAGGTTACTTTTTCTGAGTAAATAATGGATATTATATTGTTGAGGTGATCTATTAATAACTTTTTATTACATTTAAATTGAAGCATACCATAGTAGTAAGAGATATCATTGCTATAAAGATGTCAATTTCATACTAAATTTATCCAAATTTGAACTTGCTTTCATGAATCGAACTTCAAAAGCACTAAATGCATAAAATAATGAAAGAGAAAGGTAATGAAGAAAGATGTGCCTGTTACATTATAACATGAAAGCTAGCACACTGATGAAAAACAGTTGAATAAAATCAACAAAGCAAAACATGAAGTATTTCTAAGCCAAACCAAACCAAGTCAAGCTACTACAAACTAAAACATAAACGTAAAATTGTAATTTAGTCGTCATCTGTCTTTATTCCTTCTTCTGTTAAAAAATAGATAGGTAGAAATTGAAGTGGGTCAGTAAAAATATTGCAGTCATTACTTAAAAGCTAGAAATGATAAATTAAAAAATTGGTAAAACTTTCCACAAAAATTTGACCTCTGCAAAGAAAAATACAGTTTAAAATAACTTAAAAATAATCTGGGAAAATATTGCAACATATATCTATATATACTTCCAGAAAATTCAGAGAAGTTTTGCAAATTAAATATCTCTATATCTATATTTATCTATTTATATATACTAAAATTATACACTAACTCAGAATTTACACTAACTCAAAATTTCACACAAAATACAAATGGTAATACACATTGGGATTATATGCATCTTCTCTAGAAATAAAATAATTTTTTCTCATACTTGCAAAGAAATAAGGAAGACAAAATTCATAGTAGGAGAGGATAAGGAGAAGCAGGAATGTATGAACAAGTTTGGTGGGTTTATATACTGTTTTAAGTATCCTATAAAATGCCCTTTCAAATTAATGATTTCACTAAAAATTTAACCTATGGAAACAATTAAATATGATAGTAAGATTCATAATAAGGATGCTGGTAGACACACTGTTTATGAGTGTAAAATAGAATATCTACTTTATTTACTGATGAGACATTATTTAAATTACAGTCCATCTACTTTATTTTACCATTAAAATTGATGAAGAAATAAACTGTCTGAGATGATAAAACAGTCTTGCATTCATGAGGAAATATTTCCCCTGAAATCTTGGGGGAACAAATGTTGATCAAGATGGTAGATGAGTTGGATCCTTCATAGTCCTCTCCTAACAGACACACCAAGTGTAACAGGTATATATATTCTGAACTATCAGCACAAGAGCTAAGGAAATCAGATGAGGTCACAATGCCTGCTTTTAGTATAACAAAACTTTAAAATGCACTAAAGAAGGCCAGTAAAAAGGAATGTTCTGTGTTGACCCCTCCCCATCATCGATTAGCCTGAGGAAGAGAAAGTTGCCTTCTACTTGGGGAAGGGAAAAAGAATTGGGTTCTAGGCCTTCAACATGGAAGCCAATCAAGAGCAAAGCTCCTCAAGTCCTGTGGACCAACCCTCTGAAACAGCGCTGGCCCCATGTGGCTGACAGCCTCTACCAAACCTCCTCCAACTTCAGGAGCATAGCAGGGACCAGGACCCAAACTTCAGAGAGCATCAGAACTAGTGCCGGACTTTGTCTCAGAACCTAGTGTAGGACCCACCATGAATTAAGTACCCAGAGAGACCAAGAATTCAGGACAAAGTAATGTCTCCATACCAAGGCCACTGTTCACCAATAGAGCCTATAGACTGGTCTGACACTGGACAGAGACATGTTCCCTGGAGGGTGAGACCTGAGTTTTCTTCCTGTCAGTTCCAGTCTTAGAGTGGAGTTGGGGAACACTCATATTACTCCTGAAGACTGTGCCGATCCCAATGGCTATAACCTAGCTTCATGCCAGATTGGAGGTCAAGGATCTGTGTCCATCACCCATTCTCCAGTCTTAGGCAGCACAGATACCACAAGGATAGTGCTCACAGATAGGACTCTACAGCTGTCTTGGCACCAGATGGAAGATTATGTCCCAATGAGACACCTGTGTTTCAGCCTGCATCATTGCCAGTTGTCACGTGGACCTCAGTACACCTGCAAGACTGCAGGTTTTGTGGTGTGAAACTCGGGCATTGTTCAACTGAGCATCAAACCAAGTGTATCACTGACACCTTAGCTTTGGGAAGTGGAGTGTGGTGTAAGAACATTCCCTGGGGGTGGGGCAAGGCAAAGAACACAAGACTTTGTCATAGAATTTAGTGTGTGCTGGTTAAACCTAGCATTGGGGAGTTCCTGCTGGTCCCCATTCCTAAGTCTGCCTGAGGATGGAACTTCTGGAATGGTTTTAGTGCCAGAGAAGGAAGTGATCTCATTCTCTTAGACTTCTCCTCTGGCTAGCATCACTAATGGATGGCTGCAGCCGTCTTGCACCATGTGTCTACCTCAGCAGCAGGCAGCCCAGAGAAGTGTGGGCTTCGATTTTAACAACAGAAAATCTTGGACCGCTGTGGGTTTGGACTGTCCTCTAGAACTGAAACAGTAACAATACACTGACAGCAGTCTCCTGGCAAATATGAACAGGGGTGCCATTTAGTGTTGAAAAAGTGGAGGTGTCTACAGGCTGAGAAAATAATATACATCTTGCTCAGAATTTCAGGAAAAGCAGGCACAAACAAAGCCAGTTTACAAACATTGAAATAAATACTTGACTCTTCAATGACCAGATGATATTGTATGCTAGCAAGCATGAAGAGATTTCAGGAAACCATGACATTGTCTAGAATTCAAAATAAGGTATCACAAATTTACCAGGCAGTAATCAGTATGTGAGAATTGTCATTCTGGAATTTGAAATGTTTATTTTAAAGAAACTCAATGAACCTGAAGAAAATTCAGAAATATTTTAATACAGTAAGAGTAACAAAGAAACTTAAGAAAGGGGTGAAAACAATTTTACAAAAAGAAATTTATGAGCCAAAAAACACATTCAGAAAAATTAAAGACATGATAGGGAACAGAAGAAATAAGGAGCTAAAATGTAGTTTATTTGAAAATAGATAACTGGAGAAGAAAATTAAGAAAGCTTGCAGGAACTTTAAGACTTTCAAACCTCATTAAAACAGTGAGGGAAAACTTCCCAAGCCTAGATGAAGATACAAGTATCTGGGTATGGGAAAGCCACAGCAAGACTCCAGAAGGATAGGAAACAAAAGCGAAAATGGACAACCAGTATTACAAAAACTCAAAAAGCTTTTGTATAACAAAGGAAACGTTCAACAGTGTAGAAATGTCTTCAAAAGCAGAGAATATTTGCAATCTGTACATCTGACAAGGGGTTGATATCCAGAATATACAAGGAACTCTAAAAACTCAATAGCAAAAGGCAAGAATCCTGGCAGTGACAACAACAGCAAAACTAAAATAACAAATGATAAAATGGACACTAGATCTAAAAAGTGACCTCAAAAGGAAACATAGAAATGAACAATAGGTATATGACGAGATCGGGTGTGTTCAGGGTGGTATGGCCGTAGACAACAACAGGTATATGAAAACAATGTTCAGCATCACTAATCATTAAGGAAATACAAATCAAAAATATAATGAAATATGATCCCACCATTGTTAAGAATGGTAGTTATGAAGAAGACTGAACAAAAGAGAAGGATATGGTGAAAAAGAAATCATTATACACTGTGGAGTGTAAATTAGTACAGTCATTATGGAAAAAGTATGGAGGTCCCTCAAAAATATAAAAAGAGAACTATCATGGGTCATCTAGCAATCTTATTACTGGGCGTGTATCTAAAGAAATGAGGCAGTATGACAAAGAGACATCTGTATGTGTATGTTCACTGCTATACTATTTGTAATAGCCAATAAATCAGTGTCCGTAGCTGATGAAAGAATAAAGAAAATGTGGTGTATTCTGTGGAATACTATTCAGCTATGAAAAGGAAATACTTGCAACAACATGGATGGGAGCCAAGATCACTATGCTCAGTGAAGTAAATGAGCACAGGAAGACAAGTAGTAGTGCATTATATTATGTATACAAGGGATCCAAAACAGTTGGAAGTAGAATGGTGGGAGGGAAGGGAGCGTTTGATCAGTGTATCCTCAGAAGCAAGAATCTCGAGTCCATTGCACAGTGTGGTGACAGTAGTTTAACAGCTATGGACTGTACATTTCTAAAAGCCAGAAGAAAGGAATTTAAAAGTTTTACCACAAAAAACTGATAAATCTTTGAGGATATAAATGTTTAATTACAACATCATGCAATGTATGTATTTATTGACCATATTACTTTATTAATGTGCACTTTTATGTTTTGAGTATCAGCTAAAATTTAAAAATCCTAATTGCTTTACTTCTAATTATTATATATATTCTCTATATATATGTGTGTGTATACACACACACCATATATATGTATACATATGTATATATATGTATATATGTACATATATATGGTGTGTGTGTGTATATATATATATATATGGTGTGTGTATACATATATATCACATATATGGTATAATGAAAAGTGAATGTGTAGCTCTTTACAAAACTTGGATCTCAGGAATATTTGATAAAACACCATTTATAGTTAGTTTTCACCCAGAAAGGGTACACAAGAGTCAGGGAAGCCATCCTAGACCTCAAGCCTTATTTGCAGGACATGGTCTTTCAAAGAATGGGGCTTTCCACCTAGTTTGGTGTTCAAATTGATGGAATGGAGGTGGTATGACAGTAAGAGCTATTTGGAATCCTGAATGCCATTCAAAGAGAGAACAGTGAAAGAGAGGTTCTAGGGTCAGTTGTTTGTCAGGGTGATGTTTACGTTTGAGAACATATTAGGGGTCACACAGACCAGGTGGTCACCCCATGAGCCTAAGTATTAGGGAACTAAGTAAACATACGTTAACAGATCTAAGGGAGCCTTACTGCTTCCTCCCTTCATATCCCTGAAGAACTGTGGTTCTTAACTGAGAAGAAGGGGGCGGGGTTTCTTGGTAGTATTTATTTGTAGGCTAGTTTGGGATTTTGGGGGATCTGTGTAACTTATCACTGTAACTGAAATAGTCCCTGAGGCCTTTATATCTACACAGGGAGTAACCTAAAGGAAGACAGTGCAGTTTCTCAGTCTGGTCACTATTAACACTTTGAATCACAGGGTGCAGTCCTGTGTGTTGTCGGGTGTTTGGCAGCATCCTTGGCCTCTGCCCACTAGATGCCAGTAGTACCTTTGTCTCCAGTTATGAAAACAAAAAATGTTTTCAAGAATTGTCACAGGTCCTCTGGAGCAAGATGACCTCTGGATGAGAAACACTGGAATATGGTGTAAATTATATCTTGTCAAACAGGATGGCATCTTTAAGTGAAATAACTGACAAAACAGAAATATACATGATCCTAGTTTTATTTGAGAAAATATAAACTTAGCTATGGATGGGGTTTGATTATGAGTGCTTTCTGTCTTATTCTGTGTGTGCTTTGATATTTTCTAGCATTTTGACAATGAATATGTAACTGCTACATTGAAAGAAAAAATATGTTTTAAATTTTAATAATATTTGCATATTTAGTAGGCATAGAAAAATCCTGAAATAACATATAACAATGCCAGTTATTTTTTAGTATTAGGATTTTATTGTTTCTATTTCTATTATTTATTTTGTAATCAGGAACAAAGCAGAAGTTATTCCAAACATAAGGCCAGATGTCAACTGATCACTAGAGGCCTGCAGATAATTAAGCCCAACTAAAATGAATATTTCCAACTTGAGTTGCTCACTTCTTTATAGCTCTTGGACGATGGTTGGATGGTCACTTCTAGCAGAAAACTGACAGCATGTCTTATGTGCATCACTGTCACCTTCTCCTGCCTCTGTCCCCAGCTGAAGAATCCCTTATTTGGGTGTGAAGTGGGTGCCATCCCGTGTGACAGTGTGCATTTTTTCTCCTCTCTTACAGTCTTTCTGCATACTTTTTTCCATAGCGTCTGTCTTCTATAAAGTGTGATCTAAGCGTTTTTTTTTCAAACTTCACAAGTTTTCTCTTACTTTGCCTCACAAAATTAATCAGCAAATCCAGGAAGGAAATAAAGAGGAGAACTTTTCCTAAGACACCTGTTCACAAATATGTTCGGGGGCCCTGGACTGAGGAGGAAAACTTCCCGCATAAATCTTTTTGTTTTGTCTGTTGCCCATGTTCTGTTATTGGGAAAGGCAAAGTTGAAAGTGGATATAGCTTGTGATTTGCACCGTGCCGGTCAAATTCTTTCTCCTAGAAATTTAACCATGCATGAAAACAGACAAGGTCAGCAAGTAGTTAGGACTGGATTAGCTGATGCAGGAGGGAGAGGGGGGTGTCATGGCTCCTGAAAAGGAATTTCTGTACATACCTGACTTCTCCCCAGTGCAGTCTGGCACCTGGAAACCCTCCTCAAGTTCGAGTTCTCTGTCTCCAGGTAGGTAGACAAACCTCAGGCTAACCCAGGCTTCATTCCATTGCAGCAGTGTTCACTGCAGTCATTTCTGTGGGCTCAGTAAATGCTTGAACAGTGAGAACACAACTGGCTGTGCCTTCAAATGAAAACTTTAACCTTAGAAAAGGGAAGGAAATGACTAACAAGCTATTGAAGGCTGAAAACATGTCAGTGGAGGAAATGAGGAGGGGATTGACATTTTCAGTATTAAAACCCTGGAAATTTCTTTGTGGATAAGGATGCTTGATTACTTTAGCTATGATATATTTCTGAATTAACATTAAACATATAAAAGAGAATCCCTAGAAAATGAATATTGAAAACAAACTAAAAGTCAAATAGTGATAGAAACCTTTTGTTTATACACAAGGAAATCAAGGCCTCAGAAGGCTAAGCTGTCCTAGAGTGAGACAGCGCAAACCATCATCCAGAGCTCTGACTCCAGCCCAGGGGATTGCCTTTCGCAGCCACTGCCTTTTATTCCAGCACTGACAGCACTGATTAAATGGGGTTTGACTTTCCTTAAATTTCACACTGAATTTGTGCAAAGTTTGAGAGAGTTGTATATCTTTTCTTGCTATTAATTGATATTTCTTAAACTTTGAGAACTCAGATGGGCTAGACAATGGAGTTTACTGCTGAGTCCCCATCCCAAAACTCAGGTCACCAGCTCTGCTAGTCAGGGAGTGACAGCGAGGAGACGCGACAGGCCTGAAACCCCCGGCATTGGGTCACGTGGGGCTCTGTTAAAATCCAGATTGTCGAACTAACTGTAGGTTTTGATTAAATGTCTCTGCTATGAGAGGCAATATTTACATTTTAACATAGATGTACATGCTGCTCCTGCCAGTGTGAAGCCACAAACCACTGCCCTGCCTCAGCTTCACTCACACACACACACACACACACACGCACGCACACACACATGCACATACAGAGCTCTGGGAGTGATCTGGTAAGATTCTGTCATTGGTGGAAAGTTCAGGTGAGGCACCTATTTTGACAAATAAAGCATGCTTAATATAAACAATTGCTAAAATGTATAAATAAAATTTCACATCCTTTTTCTAGCATCCTTGGGCCACAGCTTTGTAGAAAAGGGTTTTTTAAAAAATTACCATATTAAAATTTTTCTGCTGCAGTAGAAAGAGAACTATAAAATAACTCTTTTAATAAAATATTTCCATATTGTATTTTTATGGCTTTTGTGCATACTGCACCTTTAGGAAAATCTTAGTAAGCTTATGTGGGAATCACAACAGTTATACCTGTTAACCCTCATTAATTTTTTCAGTAGCTCTTGTTTTATGACTCAACTAATTAACTAAATGATGCTTCACAAGCATTTTGTGCAGCCATTTACATGAGGAGCATAATAGGAACAGGAAAGTAAATTAGTAGATTTATTGGCCCTAACAAAATTCTTAGCTAGTCCCTAAGTGCCAGAAGCTGAACAACACGTTTAATCATAGATGTTTAGCTGCTCAGGCTTCAAAGTCTAACTATCAAGCTAGTTGCTTTTCAGAAATGGGCTTCTATTCTTACTGGAGACACTATTTTGAATTCTATATTTTTTGCTACAATGGAACATGGATAATCCCCCTCACATTCCTTTGATTCTGAGGCTTCTTTCAATGTCATCTTTTCTCAAAACTAGATCACATTGCCTTTAAGCTACTTCGCTCAGCTACTTCCATTCATCAGCAGGGCTTAGTTGACACACCACCTTCTCAGAGAAGTCTTCAGTGATTCCTTGTCTTCATGCCTGGAGACACCTAGGGCACTTGAGCCTGTTCTTTCAAACATATTTTGTAACGATAGAGAGATAGCCATTTAAGGTCAGTTTTGTGTTTAGAAGGGGAGATCCATGAAAGACTAGATCCTGTCTGCTTTCCCCTGGTGCATTAGCAGACAGTGGCTTGTAGCTGTCCTCCCTGACGGCATTACCTGGTTTCCACCTCCTGATTAGTTTCCTCCTACATGGAGCAGAGCATCATGATCTGTGCAGCCAGACAGTGTACGGCAAACGTGACCCTCTGTCACTTCTGAGTTTAGGTAATGAGGAAGCCGTACACTTCCATCTAAGGTGTGTTGCTTTCTGTCTTTTCGGGGAAAGCTAACTACCAGTTTGCAGAGCCCTGCTGAGATGCTCGGGAGGAGAGAAACTGGAGACTCCCAGCAATAGTACAAAGGAGTGGAGGCCTGTGCACAGCTCTAGACGTCATCTTTGAGCTGGACTCTTGAGCTGATGTGGGAAACTTCAGGATGGCTGTAGCCCAGGCCAGCAGCATCGCTGCAACGTCCGAGAGGCCTTGAGTCAGACCATCAGCTAAGGTGCTCTTGTGTCTTGATCCTCAGAGTCTTTGTGTCATCATAAATGCTTGTTATTCTATGTTACTGCATTTGAGTCAATTTATTATAAGGCAATGGGTATCTAATAAAGTGCTGGATAAATATGTGATGACTGAATGAAAGGTCTAGGCAGTAATGTAATTCATACAGTTACAAGCCATTGCAAATAGTTTATTACAACTTCTGGAATGTCATCTTGCATGTATCAGAACAAAGACTGACATGATCTGAAACAAGAGCAAGGACATGGCTTTGTGTATCTCAGCTGTTCCTTTTAAATATGGTCTCATCTCATAAATGGACTGATAACCAGATGTGCAGAAGGAGTAGTTTTTTCCCCTTTCTCTTGCAGCATTTTCTGTGTTATAAAGTTGTCAGTGTCTGCAGGGGTCAGTTTGTTTAGTGGATGCTGTATATTGGACATCCTAGGAAGTAAATTTGCTTTCCTACTGTTTGATAAGTGCTTAAAATTTACTTTTGCTAAAAGTGTGTTATAACAATATCTCATTCAGTATTGTTATGTTTTTCATTGCTTATATTAAAGATTGGCATGTAGAAGTATTTATAATCTCTTATTCTAACTGATTTTTCACAGACTACTTTGTTTTGGATTTTATATTCAATTCTTATAATGTTTTGGTTTCATTGTTGGTATTCTGAATTATTTTTCTGACATAACGTAATCAAGTTTCTTGTGGTTCCTGTCAACTGAAGAGAATCACCATTATTATGCTTCTATAATTTTGTGAATGATTTTTCAGTAGAAAATGAGTATGGAAAGAGTAAGTCCATCTTAAAATTTATATAGAAGCTTAAGGGATATTGAATATTCAAAACAAGTAACCTTGAAAAAAATTGGAAGTCTTACACTTTCTGACTTTGAAACTTACTCAAAGGTATAGTAATTAAAAAATTGAATTTTGGCAGACAGATATAGAACAATGCTATAGAACAGAAAGTTCATAAATAAAGCCTCACATACATCATGGAATGATTTTTGACAGGATGCTAAGACCATTCAATTAAGAAAGAACAGTTTTTCAACAAATTATTGAAAATTGAATATCTTTATGTAAAAGAATGAAGTTGACTCCTTACCTTTTTTTTTTTTTTTTTTTTTTTTTTTTTTTTTTTTTTTTTTTTTTTTTTTTTTTTTTTTTTTTTTTTTTTTTTGAGACAGGGTCTCGCTTTGTAGTTCAGGCTGGCCCTCAGCTCACTATGTAGTCCAGGCAAGTCTCGAACTCAGCAATCCTCCTGTCTCTGCCTCCCAAGTGCTGGGATTAAAGGCCTGAGCCACCACGCCAAGCACTGTGGTTTGTGGTATTGATTGCTGGTGGGTGTGAGTCATCACACCCAGCATTGTGTGTGGTTACTGGGGATCGAACCCAGGACCACTGTGCTTGCGAGGCAGGCACCAGAACCACTGAGCCAAATCTCTGGCCCTTGACTCCTTACTTTATACCACACACAAAAACTAACTCAAAATGGAACAAAGAACTAAATCTAAGAGCTAAAATTACAGAAATTTAGAGGAAGACCTAGAAGAAAAGCTTCGTGTCACAACATTTCACAATGATTTGTTGCTTGTGACACAAAAGGCATGGAAAACAAAAAGAAATACTTTAAAAATACTCTAAAAGTTTACCATATATATTTAGTTTTGCCATTTGGAAGAATTTAATGCATAGTATGTTTGTGTTAAAAACATTACTGAAAGCTCTTTTTAAATTTATTCTTTTTAAATTTAAATTTTTTTTGGAAATTATGACTTCTTGCTTGAGGTAGATGATATTTGGTGAAAGCCTAGTTGAAAAACACTGCCATGTAGCTCTATCAGATGAAGTAATATTTAAAGGGTTTTTCTCATCTAGTTTTCCTTGGAATTCCTGTATTATAATTGAGGCAGATAAATATATATTCTGCTTCTTTTATAATATAACCATGATATTAGCTCTAAAAATAGAAATCATTTAAAAATCCATAACAGACATGATTAGTTCTTATATTTTCTTGCTTTCCAGCTGTTTCTTCATTTTACAAGTAATACCAATATTATTTAAAATTTTCCTTTTAATATAGTCCTAGTTTCTGTTTTCCAATCCCAATTTTCTATTTTGTGTCAGGAAAATATCTTATCTTAGAATTTGCAACACTTTAGCTTAATTTTAACAGCCATTAATATTTATATTAATGGAATTTCCATTAAAATACAATTACTAGAATATAATTAGTGTAATTATGTTTATATAGTGTTTATTTATAATCATTAAAGGTAAATGAATTCAGTTGTTGCACAGTGTTTAATGGCTTAATTGAAGTACTTGTAGGTTTTATTTTGGTACTCAGCAATATCCTCTCTCCCTTTCTCTCCCTCTCCCTCTCTCTTTCTCTCTCTCTCTCTCTCTCTCTTTCAAAACAGTTATACATAGTAGAATATAGATTTAGCCAATATTCTAATAACAGCACTGAAGAACAGCAGCTCTGTATGTAGCAACATAGGTTACTTGTAATGTAACAAAATATTTTAATACTCAAATGTATTTTTACTTTGTAAATTTTTTGAGCAGTAGAATTTAACTCTTAGAGTTAAATCTTACTTCCATCAACAAGAAAACGAACAATACTTATTGGGTCAGGAGAGCTTAGTTCAACATATCGGAAACCCTTAAAAATTATGACATAAAATTAATCAATTAAAACAAATCTTCAAACTAATAAAGAATTTTATGGTAAAAAATGGTGGTCAGAGTTGCTCAGCCTGAAAAATCAAAGGTGTTAATATTCAAAGGCAATGTGGTAGGGAAAAGTAAGGAGAGGAAAGAATAAATATGTTTTGGAAAGAAAAAGAAATAATATGTATATAAGAGGTGGGGGTTTGGGGGTAGGTGGGGATATGGGTAAAAATGAGACTGAACTTGTGTCATATACTGGTACAAATTACCCAGTGTTGAGTGTGATTGTGAGCTGTATATAAAATGTACCAATAAAGAATTCAATTTAAAAAATTGGAAGGACATAATACAAATGAGTTCTTGAAAAGATATCTATGAAGTTTTTCTATATAAAAATCTGTATTTAGAGTATAAAATTAGAAATCGTTTCTTCTTCAATCTAGATAAATTGAAAAATACTTTGGTTCAGAACTCATGTAAGGTCTGGCTTTATGTAGTTACAGATTTTGAACAAATTATTATTGACCAAATAGTGTACTGTTATTTTCATTTAGAATTTTTATTTGGTTATACATGGAATAGAGAGATTGTACTAAGGTGGCATCATCTCCACAAATTTTATTGTCTTTTATTATTTATAGTAATTTAAAATTATACTGGGTTATCTAGGTTTATTTCTAGTGTCATTTCTGAAAAATCAGTCATTTTGCCCTCTGCTAGTCTTAAACACTCTTAGCTTTTATTTCTTCACACATTTGGATGGGACTTAAACGGTAATGAGGATTACTGTGCATTTTTGTTCCACTTTTCATTGTACAAACAATGCATCTAAAGTTTCTACCTTGTCATATTTCTTTTAATTTAAGTTAATATCTTGATGTGCATGGACATGACCAAATATATGATAATTCTGGATTTCTTAGTGGTGAATAGTTGTTAAATTTCATAAAAGTGCTTGTTTATCTTCTGAGATAATCATAGGTTTGCTTTTGGCCTATTAATATAGAAAATTATTCTGTAGATGCTCTGATGTTGAATGATTTTCTTACTCCCAGAATAAACTCTACTTGACTCTGATTAATTATTTTCAACACCGCTATGGATTTATTTTACTTACATTTTATTTAGACCTTTAAATTTCTACCTTACACAAAAAAATGGCTTATGTTTTCACTGTTGTAATAAGTTTTGGTATTTTATTCTATTAAAATAATAGATTTATTCCATTTAGGTTTTCATTTTATTGCCATATAATTTTTCATAAATTCTCTTTCGTGTCTTGAAATATTTCAATTATATCTGTATTTTCCGTCTTCCATATTTATTTTGTTTCTTTCATATGCTTTCATGTTCTTGACGAATTTTTAACATATCTTACTAATCTTTTAGAAAAATCATGTAAATTTTGTTATCCCTTTCTTTTGACTTTTTACAAAACTAGTCTTATTCCATTTTTCTCTTATCTTTACTTTTCTATCACTTCTGGATTTTGGGGGGTGCTGTTTTCTAACTTTTTTAGTTGAATTGTAAGTTTTGGCTTTTAATTTTCCTTGTTTCCTAGTCAATATAGATCCCATGTGTCATGTTAGCTGTATCAAAAAAATTTGGATATGGGAGGTTTTATTGCCATTTTATTTTAAGCATTTTGTTTTTCCATTTTAAATCTTTACAGTTTTGTCAGACAGTATATTATTTACTTTTTACACATGCAGGAATTTAAAAATTGATCTTTTTTAAATTTCCAATTTTATGACTTCATAAGGTAATATGGATTTTGGAATTTATCCAAATTGCCATTGTGACCTAGTGTGTAGTAAAATTTTGTAGCTGTTTTTCATGTGCCCCAAAAGAATGTGCTTTTCAAAAAAATTTGTTTGTTTTGTTTTTAGATTGGGGTTCCATGGTTACCTAATACTTTGAACTTACTAATTTTCTATGGTTACTTGTTAAATTCACTTTTTATGTCTAAGTTTATGAGATTGGGGTATAAAAATCCTCAACTACAATTATGGGCAAACATATAACTCTCTAAAATTCTATAAATATTCTGAAGCTGATCATGAAGAGAGTTTATGGTGTCTTCAGTTGTTGTTCTACCCTGTCTTTTACCAACACACATTATTCCTCTTTATTCATTATCTTTTGCTTTTAATCAAACTTTTTGAGATATTAAATTTGTTAGTATTTTTTCTTGGTTAATATTTTTATTTTATGATTTTTCATTCATTTTAGTCTTTTGGTGTTTTATTTTAAAAGTATTTTATGTAAGTACTATGTTGACAAACATTTTTGGGTTTTTTTTGTGGTACTAGGGATTGAAGACAAACATGTTTCCTAAAAGTCCTCTGGCTGACTTGCTTTCATCCATACCTTCAAAAACCTGCGTTTTGCCGGGCATGGCAGCTCACACCTGTAATCTGAGCACTCAGGAGGCAGAGGCAGGAGAATTGCTTGAGTTCGAGGTGCCAGGGCTACATAATGAGCTCAGGGCTAGCTTGAACCACAAAGTGAGACCCTTCCCCCTCACCCCTCCAAAAACCCTTGCATTTTAAAATATTTTATATAAGTTTTTACAGATGTCCTTGGAAGGAAATATTATCTAATACTAGCTGTTCTGTCACATCTTGAAACAGAAATATTTTTTCAATAAATAACAAAGCCCTCATCTCATTTGTTTAAACTAAATGAGATTAAGTCCATATTTTTCAAGTAGAGAGGGTACCTTTTAAGTAAACATTTTAACAGCAGTCAGAGAAAACAATGTAATTCAGAGTTCTTTAAATTTAAGTAAAATATAATTCATCTATTATTTTATCATTTGTGTGTTTTTAATCTCTGAATCTTAATCATACAAATGTTAAATACTGTTCTTGAAAGTCTGTCCTGTGAGGACATGTTAAAGTCTTATATTCCCAGTCTGACTCACTGTGCTGTAGAGCTTTATCTGGTTGGCATAAATGACCATCATAGGCAGAAAAAAGCCTCCTAAAAGAAGAAGCTTCTAAGTACACAAGTGTCACAAAGTTTGACTCTTAACATTTTCTTAAATTATAAATTTATGAACTTCATCCCTTTAATGGTAGTTGTACAAGAAGCTAAATTTTGCATGCTGTGGTCAAATAATTATCAAAATCAAGTGCAAGTTCAATGCTACATTAAGCATTACAGTTTATCAAAGTTGCAAAAGTCATTTTAATGGCCTATTTTTATATATTCTGATAAATGTGATAATAATTTAAAGATTGATCTTGCTGGAAGGAAGGGCCATATCTGCATTGAACACCATTGTAATCACACCATTTGGTTCAGTTCCTGGCACATAATAGGCTTGTCAATTAAGGCATCTGTAATATATCTTCACAGCAATCATAGTATGCATAATGCAAATCCAAAAGTTCAGGGCTTATTTTGACTAAGAATGATAGATGAATTCCCTTACAGAATATTTAGGGAAAAGTCTGGTGAAAATAGCTTTGCAAATTTTGTATCTTACAAAAGATGTGGGGCTGTACGTGTATATTAATGTAAAAAGTGACTTTATAAATTTTTTCATAAAATTTTCCTTGATACTTTTATTTAATCCACTGTAAATCCCTTTTAGAATACACAGAGTTGCTAAAACAAAGATAAAGGGAGCTTGATAAACATAGATAGTTCATCCTTTGACCTATGCCCACCTTCCCTGGGAAAATGCTAAAATATCAATGAAGAGCTAGCAAAAGTTACAGGCTATGAAAGACAGGAGCGAGTCTAGTTCCCAGCCAGTTTTGCATATCCCATGAGTAACACTTTGAACTTCTCAATTCTTTGTCCCTGATAACAGACCTAGTAGGTGTGACAAGCATCTATTTGAGACTGCATGATTAATTTGCACTGTCTGCAACAGAGACGTGGGAGGGAAATGCATGGCAGGGCTCCAGAGCTTTTCTGCACACAGGTCCAGTCTAACCACTTTGATGGAACACTCAGCCCCACCCCTTATAATCACATTCTCTGTCTACTGCACGCATTTCTCTCAATCTTTTCTTGATGTTGTCCTGAGAAGGAGTTGACAGTTTGTGCTTGACTGACTTTTTGCACTGTTTGCATGAAACCTCCCAGGTTAATATTGTGACATCCAGAGGAAGCCCTTTTTCTATAGCATTTGGGATTGAGAGATTTGTGGAGGGCATCAGTACCTGAAGGTTCCGTCTCTAAGACCTCAGCTGATTTGAATGAGTGCCAGTGTTGTCTTGACTCTGTGTCATACTTAAAGACACAAGAGTTGAACATTTACGAATAATGTTTCTTCTACAACTCATTCACCGAGTAAATATTCCTTATCATTCTGTCCAATAGTTTCATGAATTAAAAAATACAACCTGATCTTTTCTCTCATATGAGAACCTATATATGTAAATGAGTTGTAGAATGTATGGTAGATTTTGTGAAATAGGAAATACTCAAAGGGGATGTGGTGAGGGAATGTAATGAGGGGAAAGAATAAATATGGTTTGAAAAGAAAAAGAAAGTACATGTATACGGGGATGGGGGATGGTGGGGTGGGTAGGGATATGGGTAAAAATTAAAATTAACTCGTCATATACTGGTACAAATTCTCCAATGTTGAGTGTGATTGTGAGCTGTCTATAAAATGTACCACTATCGCTTCAGGGCCTTTTGGCTAAGATCAAGTGTAAAATGTACCACTAAAGAATTCAATAAAATAAAATACAACCTGGCTGGGGATTTAGCTCAAGTGGTACCGCACCTATTTTGGAAGCACAAGGGACCAAATTCAATCCCTGGTACCAGAAAAAAAAAAAAAGATAAAAAATAAAACCTTCAGGGCTGGAGATTTAGCTCAGTGGTTCTGCCGCCTGCCTCGCAAGTGCAAGGTCCTGAGTTTGATCCCGGTAGCTGCATAAAATGCTGGGCGTGGTGACTCAGGCCCACCAGCAATCAATACCACATAGCACAGTGCTGGGCATGGTGGCTCACGCCTGTAATCCCAGCACTCGGGAAGCAGAGACAGGAGGATTGCTGAGTTTGAGGTTTGCCTGGGCTACATAGTGAGCTCAGGGCCAGCCTGAAGTACAAAGTGAGAACCTGTCTCAAAAAACAAAAACAACAACAAACAAACAAAAAATAAAACCTTTATTATAACATCTAGTATTGTCATATATATGCACATGCATAGAAAATTGTAAAAGTAACATTATGCAATACTTTTTAACATATTTTTCAAAATGACATAATTCTTTTCTTAAATGATAAAATATTTTATAATAAAATTTCCTTTTTCTTTCTTTTGTACTTTTTGACTAAAAAGAATAATGTACAGGAAAAGGAATGAGGTAAAGTTGCTAAGATTAAAGAATGAGTTAATAAATGTATATAATTGGGGCCAGAGATTTAGCTCAGTGGTTCCAGCGCCTGCCTTGCAAGTGCAAGCTCCTGGGTTTGATCCTGGTAACCACATACAATGCTGGGCGTGGTGACTCACACCCACCAGCAATCAATACCACATACCACAGTGCCAGGCGTTGTGGCTCACACCTGTAATCCCAGCATTTGGGAGGCAGAGACAGGAGGATTGCTGAGTTTGAGGTTTGCCTGGGCTACGTAGTGAGCTCAGGGCCAGCCTGAACTACAAAGTGAGATACTGTGTCCAAAAAAAAAAAGTATGTAATTAATGTAATTATTCCACTCAGACATTACAACAGACATGGTCATGTCATGCTTTTTTCTTTGTATTTCCTGTAGAAATCAACCCTAGTATTAAGTGGTTTTTGTAAAACTATGAGATGTATGATTTAGTATTATGTGAATTTAAAGTATAAACAGTGTTTGATCAGAAAGGTATAATGGCTATAGGATTAACATGCCCAAATTAAGAGACAATGCAGAACATTCCTCAAATTCAGAAATTGTACATTACTGAGATTAGCAATACCTCAAAATAATTATAATTTACTAATTTATATTTATTACCTTATTCTGAAAAACAGGCCAAAAGGGAAATTGTTAGTATTAAGGTTGAAGAAGTGGGAGTACAGTTTCAGCCAATCTCTCTTCAAATTTAAGAAGAATTTCCAAAGAGAATATCACAGATAGACTACATGTAGTTTAGATTTACTCTAATGAGTTGTTTTTCCATGATATGTCACAGTAGAACGAGTGAGTGAGGGGTTGAAAGTCAGTGATAAGATCTCACTTCTCAGTGCCTGTGTTAGTGAAGGATTAGATGGGAAATTTGCCTGCCCGGGGCCAGGATCTGAGAGGCTTTCCTCATGGGCTCCAGGGACATTACCACTCTGCAAATTCTATACAAAATATATGCAAATGGAAAATTATAAACTAGTGAAGAAAATTATTTAACAGAGTGATTTATAAACAGCAACAAGAATGAAGGCTATAGATACATTTTATCCTTTAAGGCCAGGTTTACCACTAAAAGTAATATATATAAGTAGTTATAAAGAGCAAAAATTGATCCGTTTCTGGCGGACTGAGGGCCGTCCACCGGGCCACTGTACCCCGGAGCTGTGCAGTGAGGAGTCAGGTATGGACCCTGGGGGCCATCACCACCTCGGAGGGTGAGGGCCTCCACCCAGCCCCAACCCCACCCCGGAGCTGCGTTGTGAGGACCCAGATCCTAGAGGAGCCAGAGCCATCTCCTGCATCCCTCCACAGGAGGCGTGCTCCTGGAGCTGCTCTGAGAGACCAGGCAAGATAAAAAAAAAAAAAAAAGTGGGGGGAATCTAGCTTCTATTTTGCCATCTACTCCTACATCCCTCTATTCACCTCTTGTCCCCAGACCCTCTCCTATCTTCCTGTCAGAAGCAATACCCAGAAGTAAAAGATTCTTAGGCTGCCCTACTTCTTCTGTACTATTATAAGAAGGTGTGCAAAGTTTCCAACAGTCTTACAGCATACAGTTGGTACTGCTGTACATATGCCCTTTTATCCATTACCCGCAGACATATATGAGGTTCTAGGGTATAGGTGATCTTCCTAAATCTGCTAAACCTATGTCATTCTCTTCCTGTCTCCCTTCCTCCCTGATTCCCCAGTGACCTCTTATCCCCAAAGGGTTTGGGGGGGGTTCATTTACAATCTATATGTTGTATACACATTGCTGATTAATTCTAAATTCTGGCATATAGACATAGAGGTAACTCATAACCTCAAAGTCTCCAGAATAGAATTTAACAAAACTTTTTATCTTATTTACTGTGTTTAATACTGATATTAGCATTTATTGTATTATGGTAACAAACATGATGTGATTGTTTTGCTCAAATACCTCCCATGATGGGTCAGAACTGTGAACTCTAAAGGGCCATTACAGATTCAAGGAGGACCCCTCGGGAAAGTGCCACATCCAAAGGGCCCCAGATAATAGAAAGAGACCTGCAACAAACATTGCCCTGTCATCAGGCAAAGAAGAGCGTTAATAACAACAAAAGAGTAGAAATGAGATAATACACAAAAAACCAGACACAAGGATCACCACCACAGGGAAATTCAGAGAAAAGGGAAATAGGGCAAACTGAAACTCAAACACCAGGACTCTTGGAGTTGGTAACTAAAGCAGATCTAGTAAAATGGAAATCAGAACTCATCTCTGAAATCAAAACAGGGATACTGTCCACAGTGAAAGACATCATTAAAGAAGAGATCAGCGAGATGATAGAGTCCAAGATGGCAGAAGCAATGGAACCTTTTAAACAGCTCCAAGCAGAGCTCCAGGGAATGATGAAGGAGAATGAAAGCTTGCGCAGTAGGATGAATGAAGCAGAGAACCGAATCTCAGACCTAGAGGACAGCATAGCAACCAATGAGCAGGAAAGGTATAATCTATGGAAAAGAGCAAGGGACCATGAGAAATCAATTCAACAGCTTCTAGATGACTCAAAGAAAAATAATATAAGACTAATTGGAGTCACTGAGGAAGCAGAAGACAGTGTAAAAGACATAAAAAAGCTATTGTCAGAGATAACAACAGAAAACTTCACAGGAAAAGAAACAGACATACAGATAAATGAGGCCTATCAGACTCCAAAATGCTGTGACATAAAAATATCTACACCTAGACATGTAATTATCAAGGTTCCAGATGTACAACAAAAGAATGAAATACTGAAAGCAGTGAGAGAAAGGAAGAAAATCACCTACAAAGGGAAGCCCATTAGGATCACAGCAGACTTTTCAACACAAACACTCAATGGAAGAACAGCGTGGAGAGAAGTATTTCAAGCATTGCAGGAAAACAACCTCCAACCTAGACTGCTGTATCCTGCAAAACTATCTTTCAGAATAGACAGGGAAATAAGATACTTCCACGATAAAGAACACCTGAAAAACTTCACAAATATGAAACCTGCACTCCAAAACATCCTAAAGAACATCTTGGAAAAACACAGAAAATTCCATACCCACAAGACCCAGGAGAGTGAATTCATTGGGGCAAACAAGAAACTAAACAGAAAAGGGGAAAAGCAAAGAAGAAAAGAATCAAGAACAGGGAAACATGGCAGCTCTGAATATGTCCATATCAGTCATAACCATTAATCAATGGCCTCAATGGGCCAATTAAAAGACACAGACTAGCAGATTGGATCAAGAAGCAAGATCCTACAATCTGCTGCATACAGGAAACACACCTAATTCAGAAGGAAACCCATAGACTGAAAATAAAAGGTTGGAAAACAATCCTCCATGCCACAGGAAACTGCAAAAAAGCAGGAGTGGCTATCTTGTTTGCAGATA